>LGRX02014307.1:0-47130 GCA_001247695.2 Cymbomonas tetramitiformis | reverse complement strand
CCCGATCCCGCAAAACCCGTACCCACTCTTGTCTATAGCGAAGATCGCAAAAGCGGTATGAACTTCGACATCGTCACCGCTCCGCCGGGCACTGGCAAAACGGGCGTCACCATAGAGGCCGCGCTGGCCCTTTATCGAGGCATACTGTTGCCGCGCATCCTACGCAAGGTTGACGCGTGGTCCGTGCAGGTCAGGGCGACCTCTGCGCTCGGAATTTACCGCGCAGACGAATTGCGCGCACCGCGTCCCTGTCAGCTTTTGGTGATTGTGGCACCAGATAACGTCATGACGTACTGGCACAACACCCTGGCCAACGCCACCGCCGGCGAAAGCAACTTACAGATCTACCCTGCCGAGGCGACGGACAAACTGTACGTCGACAGGCTCGGGCCGCTGATCGCCGAGCATACGCATGACGCGAAGGACTACGAAAAGCAGGCCACCGGTTGCAGTCGCAAGACGCTGCTGCTTCGTCTGTCGCCCATACAGTTCAAAGAATTCCTCAACAAGCAACGCGGCATCGCGTGGCCCCTGACGATCTTTGACGAATTTACGGCACACTGCTCGTCCATGGGCACAGACACTCCGGTCCCTCTGTGCAGACTCTTCTGGGCAATATCGGCAACCCCCACGGAGCTCTGTCGCACCTTGGACAAATGCAGTACGCACAACCCGTTCAAGTTGTTGGTCGGTACTCAGTTTAAGAAGGCGGAAAGCGTGGTGCCGCGCACGGGCAAGGCACCCCAACACTGGCATTGGTCGGACCCACCAAACGGGACGGTGGGTTTCTGCCGCAAAACGCTGAGAGAGCGGACGGATCTGCTTACGGGCAACGCGCAGGTGTTGCTGATGGTGACTTTTGGCCAGAGCGTCATCGAGGTGGTTATCGACGACGTAAGCGGCAAGATGCCCAAAGGCATTGCGTTCGTCACAGGTGTTGTCCACGAACAAGATTACGGGTGTAAAGATGGACAGCCGCGCGCTTTTTCCGTTCCTGTGTGCGCGCCAGTCTATGACGCGGACGGTGCCGATCTTTTTGACCTTACTGTTTCCGCGGACAGCTTCGTTGCCGAAAACACCAACACTTTGCTGAAGCAGGGTTTCTTCGCGGACGTCCGTTACTGTTTTAGTAATTTTTGTCGCAGTGAATGGCGCACCATTACGGTGCAAGGTTACGCGCGCTGGGTACCGCTGGAGATGCGCGGGGGCTTCGTAAAGCTGGTACTTACGCTCACCCTTCTGCGTGTAGCTATATTGCGCGCGCCAATGATGCGTACACAGAAACGCGTCGTAGAGCATGTGCTGACACAACTTAAAACCAAGATGGAGTCGTTTTTGGACGTGGATACCGACTTGGATACCACGCTGGTTTGCACCAGCTGCGGCGGCTGCGTCTGTCTTGGCTCGCCCGCGCACGCGTTATGGGCGCGGTGTCAATACGACACCGTTACCCGCATTCTGCGCTGCCCGATTTGCTACGCTCGCGGGGAGCTGCCCTCCGCCCTGAACACGGACATTTTGGCGGTTTCCGTGGGCGTGAAAGAGGCTGAAGACCACCTTTCGACCTACTTTAAAGACATTCTGGATAAAGGTGGTTACGCGAACACGCTCCACGCGACGTTGTCGCACTACGTCCTGAATAAGGGTTCCCGCCGATTCGTGCTCTTCGCCGATACCTGTTCCGCCATGCCTTTTCTGCTCAACATCTTCGCCTCGCTCACGCACCTTTTCAGGCAGCGGAGCCTTGGTTTTGAACACATCGTGTTAAACGACACCAAAGAGCGGCCGACCGGGCGGTCCAAGCAGGCGACCCGCGGGGCCGTGATCGCCAGATACCAGGCGCCGTCGACTGCGAGCGCGGAGGTTGTGAAAGTGCTGTTGCTCAACGTGTACGCTGGCAAAAACGAAGAGACCCACGGCATGAACCTCGACTGCACCGACTGCATCGTCGCGATCTCCCGCATCCCGAACCCGGTACAGGCCGTTCACCGCGCTCTACGCGCGGGAGACGCAGTGACTGAACGTACGGTGCATGTCGTGAATATAGGGTAGGTGGACACTTCTGTCTATTCACGTCGTCACTTAGATATAACAGTGTTGTATTGTACACATGTATGTGCAAGAGTTGCACCACAAACTGACACTTAGCAAATTTTATAAACTGTAAAACTTGAAATTGTAAACCGACGTCATACTCACCTTGCAAAGTAGTGGTTTTGGTTTGTAGTGGATAGTACCGCCGGGCTTTTACAATACACTTATTACGCAGAGAGCCAGCGCACTTATTACCGGTGCGGGTGGGCTGCTCACACGCAACATATTGAGTGGCACTCATTATCGGTATATGGGGGTTCACACTCAACGTACACAAGTGGGCCGCTATGTCCGGTGCTGGGGGATTTTTTAAGACGCAACATATTAGGAGCCAGTTATTACCGGTGCGAGGGGGAATTTTCACACTCGACATGTCAAGGGCCGCTATGTCCGGTGTCGGGGGGTTATTCACACGCAACATATTAGGAGCCACTTATTACTGGTGCGTGGGGGAATTTTCACACGCAACATATCATGCTAGTTATGTCCGGTGCTGGGGGGGGGTTATTCACACGCAACATATCAGGAGCCAGTTATCACCAATGTCGTGCACCTTTTTCTGTTGTACCCGGCACGGTTGTGGTTATGGGTGTACGGCACGGTGTATCCGTGGTGCGTACCCGGTAAACCCTCATTTTTTTGTGAGAAGGCAGACGTATTATTATATGCGTGTAGGCGGGCGTGCAAAAGCGTAAGAGTCTAACTTAGTGCTAGGAGAAATTAACGTATTGAAAGCGTGATTCACCTATAAATTGAATAAATTGAGAACAAAAACGACCGTACTGTTTAAACAGGTGACACAGCAGTTAAATTAACTCTGCGCAGAAGCTTATAAAACAAAAACGATACCTAAAATGACCTAAAACACTTTAGCAGTGCAGGGTTGTGGTTTGTTTCCAAAACAAGCATGCAACCAATATATTATTATTTAAAATTGCCGACCATCAACGGCTGTCCAAACACTTGAAACACTCAGTCCGTTGATCTACATCGTCTCAGCGCGTGTTGCAGTCGAAACGCTGTCGGAACATTGTTTGACATAAATCTGATACGTGGCGTACACGTCTGCCGCGCAGTAGTGCAACTGGTGTTCGCTTAGCTGAGTGTCTGTACGTACGAAACTGACGCTCGTGCCTTTATCTTTCTGATACTGCTGTTTGGTCTCGCAACAGTGTTTGGTGTACAGCGCTCGCAGACTCTCCCTACACGTGCAGTTCTGCACATCGTAAACTGCGCCGGAGAACGTGGTACCAAAAAAATTTCGTAACGCAGGTAGATCTGCGGTGGTATCGCAAAAAACAAGCTTTGTTGCCCCTTCCAACAAAGTTTTAACAGTCTGCATAAAAGTGGCGTTGGTTTGCAAGAAACAGGCCGTGTACACAGCCACCCTTGCACCGTCGCAAATGGAGATGACGCTCACCTCGTACGGTTTGCTACCTGCAAAATTAAAACAAAATCGTATTTTATATAGGTTTGCTATGTTTTGGGTATAACAAGCACCAAGTGGGGTGTCACCTGGGACAAACTCCAGATCCACGGCGACAAAGTCCACGTTGCAACGAAATTTGACCACGGCGTTGTGCACGATAGGTAAACGAATCTTGTCAAGGATGCTCGACCACGGAGCACGTGCACGTTCCAGGGCCTCTTCGATACTGTGTCTGTTTTTCATTTCAGAAGCTTTGAGCGCAAGCAACCAATCTACCACAGACAATTCCACCGTTGCTGGCTTAACTTGCTCTATTTCTTTCAAGAGTTCCTCGCAGGTTTTCAACCGAAAGCCTGTTGTTCTCTTCTTGCCGACGACGCCGTCCAAACATGGTGTACTGTATATACGAGGAACGTCACTCAGCGCGTCTACTGGTTTCACAATCTCCAACACGTAAGCACCGTTCCCGATGGTTTCTTTTATCTCGTACAGAACCGTATTACATTCGAAAACGGTTTGAAGGTTTCTCACGTTCATCTTTTAGTTTTGGCTAGAACTTTGCACGTTTAGGTTAAAACCTGCTGGTCGGGCGCTAGGCGTTGAATAGTTTAACCAGCACTGAAGTGGAGATTGTATTATCTTGGTAGGTCCAAAAAAAATAAATCCCACCATAGGACGCGCGATCGCATCATATTTTTACGATCGATTAGCGACCGTCGGATTCGGTTTATTGCTGGCGTCGACATAAATCGACCAGCTCCGATTTCATTCTTTGCTTGGGCTGAAATCGTGCGAGACTGCTGCACCCCAAAAGCGTCTACTGGTTTTACAAAAAAAATACGATCGATCAACGACCGTCGGATTCGTTTTATTGCTGACATCGACATAAATCGACCAGCTCCGATTTCGTTTTATGCTTGGGCTGAAATCGCGCGAGACTGCTGCACCCCAAAATCGAGATTACTTTTCGCTGGTGCAGAGGATTCGGTGAGGTCCGCTTTTGTTGAATACGGTTCAACTACAAACCGGTTAGCGCCTGCTATCGAGGCCGATGGAGATGTGCCAACCAAACGACCGCGTATCTGAACTAACGTGCTTCTTTTGTGATATCGTGTTTCTGCGCCGGAGCCCGTGTTTCCGACTGAACATTTGTGCTAGGCGTATTTATTTTTCTACTCACGCAAACAGTAGCCGTTTTTAATTGTTCCGTGATGCAAACCGCTTGTCGCACTTGCTCGGAGGATAAAGCTATGCAACTCGGTTGCCTAATCTTTACACCGACTGAAGGACCGGTGCACAGGAACCTGCAGTTCAAAAACAACTTTTCAAGCAGTTCAACTTTTCTGCAGCACTTGCAGCATTCAAGCAGCACTTTTCTGCAGTTCAAAAAGCAGATTTTAGGACCCAGCTTTTAAAAGAGCTCACGTTACCGGAGAAAACCGAATTTGAGTATATGGAATTTACATACGCAAAGGGAAATATCCGCAATTTCATTGTATACTACGCGGAATTTCCATACAACCTGTCCATAAATCGTCGGTTTCGGTTTCTCCACGGTCCGGTGTGTTTTTTCGAGATTGTGGAAGAGCTGAACAGGTGTCCCGTTTGTAAACACGAGGTCAATAGTGACATGCAGGCTTTTCGCCCGGTCAGCTTGCAGGACGAACATTTCCGTGAGGCTTTGGGAGAATGGGAGAAAAAATGGTTTTCGGGCGTATAAGGCGTAGTTCCGACCGGCCGCTGATTGAACGTTCAATGACCGTACAAAACTCAGGATTGGGTCGTCTGTTTTATTAACCTATCCGTTTATTTCTTTGTACGACTCAAAAACGTTTATTACGATGACAGAAAAAACAATTGGTCATGTGCGTACTGTAGCAGACATAACGTTATAGCTTTATTTTACGACTAGCTTACGACCATATTGCAGACGTGCATGTTTTGTTCCGAGACAAAATCATTTCAGGTTAGGCACACGGCGTTCTACTTTGTCCTGCACGGCCCTAGCTATTAATATTTGTTTGAAGCGATTCATCTTCCTGTTGTAAGCGTCGGTCTTCCAATCATCCAGTATCACGTTGTGACGCTTCTGGCATATGTCCACGTAATAACCGCCCAAAATCAACTTGAGGTGTTCAAACAGCTGCGCGCTTAACCGCCGGTGAGGGTAATTCCACTGGTACGACCGCTTAAACAACCGAATTAACTTATCGGCGTCGTCGCCGTTCAGATCGCGAATTGCCAATAGCATCTTTTCCCGTATTATGGAAAAAAAAACGGAAACTCCGTCCCAATAGTTCATGGTAAAGTGGGTTGTGTATGAGCCGTATCTAGTTACACGAGCATGCCTGTATTTGGCTCGGCCTGCAGGTGTCAAACTCCAGTGGACGGGGTTGCTGTTTCGTCCGTGCATTTTGCTTTGTGTGTAACGTGTATGCGCACACCTATATGCATTTCTTTCACAAGGGCGCACGTTTTTCTAGCCGGACCGACCCTGTCTATTTCGATATAGGTGTTAACAGCTGCCCCGTCAGACGGCATGCTCATTACTGTCGCGGAACGTGCCAGCTCCAATTAATGCCACGCGGCCATCGCAATACGAGTTAAGTAGTTGCGCGTTTGGCAAAAAATCACCGGATGCCAAGACGTTCGCACGTAGGTTTATAAAATTCGCCAGTCGACTCGAAACACACCCGATTCTTCGATAGGCGTACGCAAATTAAGGAATCGCTTATAAACAAGCACGTACGCAATTACGCAGGTTTTTTTTTTGTTTCGTGTTCAAGCTGCTATACACAAAATTCTAACCGAGCCATCACAGCCTAAATGCGCCGGTGCTTACGCGGAACACGTATCGGCGGGCATCCCTGTACGCGTGGTTGATTCGAGCGGGACGGTGTCTTTGTCACACCGTAAACCACATCGCCTCGTGCAGACCGCCAAGGACTCCACCGCACACGCCGTATCTGCATGTTGATAAATCGTCACTCGGCGACGGGCTGACGTAATTAGGTTCGCACACAGCGTCGAACACGCGCAGCCATTGACACGCGCGTCCTAAATCGACGCGTTCCGGCGAGGCGACGCTGTGAGCGTGCAGCTCGGCGTGCACGCGATCGAAGCACACTCGCACAACGCGTTCGTCCACCAACGGACAATCGAGCAAAACTTCCAACGTGACGAGCAGGCGCTCCAACAAAGGTAGCTGCGCGTGACGACGCTCACGGGCGACGCTTACGCCGTCGCGTACCACGTACGACCGTACGTCGATGCCGCCCTCGGCGCAATAGGCCCTCACCGTACGCGCCACGTTGTGAAAGTCGGGATCGCCTCGCAGCTCTTTGATTTGCATGCCGTCTGTCTTGTGAGTGCCCGAAGCGAGGCGACGGCTGGTTTTCTAATCGGCGCATAAAAAAAAACGCACCGGGCGCGGCACGCGTGATGCGTTCGAATTATTCCCTTTTAGCTCACGGGCAAAGCTCGTATAGCAAAACGCGAAATCAAATTACGGAGCGAACAGCTAGCGACGGCGTTTACACGAGGAAGCCTCGACAGCGGACTGTTCTAATTTGCGTTTCTGGTCGACGATGTCAACGGTGATCGTTGCCGTGTGCACGTTGACATCGACGATCACCCCGCGCGATTCGCAAACCATGTGCGTCGCTTCGTGCATCAGCGCGTCGAGCGTCGCAAACGGCACAAACCGCGCCTCGGTGATGATCACGCTTCGCAGCTTACCGCTCACGCCATCGATCACACGGTGCACGCTGGTTTTGGACGCCATGTTTGTGCACAGTTTTGTCAATCGAGCTATCATTTCGTCGTCCCAGTACCGACCCTTAGCCATCGACTCACAGTAGCGTTGCCGCGTGTTTTACCCGATCCCGCCACACGTACTCCAAACTCTGGCTTAATGCGCGATCTCTGTCGTGCTTGGGCTCCTGCAACGGGTCGACGTCCACCTGTTCCACGGATCGTGACGTGGCGTTCGTGCTCGTCGGTGGTGATGGTACGCCAACGCGGTGCGCGCAAAGCACGATCGCGCACTCATTTTGGTTAGCGTCGTTCACAAAGTAGCACTCGCGATTGCACGTTGCCGCGGCGCGTCTCAGGTTGCACCAGGCGGCGCAGGATACGTGCATAAAAGGTGCCCGTACGTGCGCGCGTTTGCATACGTCGCTCTCCACGTTCACCCAATCGCAGACGTAGCTATACCCGCATTCGTCGCGTATGGAAGCGACCGCGGTTCGCGTGGCCGCGTTGAGCGCGTCGTCGCTCCGAAAGAGCGGCATCTGCGACCCGGTGGGCGTAATTGCGCTTCGTATGTATATATACGCGCGCTCCGTAGTACGTAAACGACAGCGAGGTCGGCGCGGTGTCGGCGGTGTGACCAAAACGCGCAATCGTGATGCAGCCGCGCGTTCGATCGCTGCGCGCCACTTTCCTGCTTACGGCGCTGCAACGGTTCCAACTGGTCGTGGAAATAAGCATTTCGTTTTCCGTCGCGAACGCCATCGTCCCTGTGGTGCATAAGCAGATGAAATCCTACCCGTGGCACGATTTGGGGATGGTGCTACGTTTCGTGGTGGGGACGTTGAGCGGATATTTACTGTGGTGCGCTTACGTGTGGGGCGTGCAAGCGCTGGAGCACAGTCTGGAGCAGAAGCAAAACGGCGCGCAGCCGGAACTAGCGTGCATGGCGTCCGATCGTTTACGCCGACCCCACAAAATGCGCCTGTGACCATCGTCTCACATGCACTCGAAAAGAACCTCCGCGCACGCAGCATCCTCCTGGGTGGCCGCTGCGATGCAGGCCTCGCGGGCGCGCAGGAGCGCTTCTGCGCAGATTCGCGTCGTCGTGACGCTGCACCCACCCTGCACCCCTTCGGCAAACGCCCGCGCGGCCTCTTCGGCCATTCCGTAATGTTTTACGAAATGCACGCACGCGGCGGCCGTTGTGCCGGACATGCCCAGTCGTTGACAGGCGCGCATGGCGCGCATCTCGGCGACGCGCGTGCGCGTGTCGAGTACGATATGCCCAGCGCGGGCCATGTGCACAAAAAATTTTACGGTCGCAGCGTCCAGCCGATGGGGGCCCTCAAGCACGCTACGCGCGTGCCATCGCACGGCACGCGTATCCGCGTTTGGACGCAACGCGTGTTCCGGGCGCATCAGGTTCATAAAAGCGCGCCAGCGCTGTTGCGGGTCGTCGTTTTCATCATGAGGAATTAAGCCGCGAGCTCCGGACAGTCCGCGAAGCATACGCGGTCGCAAATTTTGAGCGCAATAGTAGTACTTCCCCCCGCCCCCCCCGGTGTACGGGTGTGTATGTATACGCGCTAACGCGCTGTCCGTTATGTAAATAAAAATAATATTTTACGACACACGCACCGCGGCCGAGTCTTACGCTTAGGCATCAGCGAAAACTATGCTGCCGTTTCATCAAAGCGTTTACGTATTGCTTGCCATAGTTGCTACACCCGTCGACAGTCCGCGAGCTTTGCACGTGCTTCGATCAACGTGAAAACCAGAGCCGCGAGCTACCATCATACAGAATGCGGTAAACACTGTACGAGATATGGAAGGATAAACATGACGAATCGTATGAACGGCTTTGGGTCGATATCGACCCGGACCGCTGTTAAAGGTTTAGGCGTGGAACACCACGCAGTACGCAAAATCTGTAGGAAAATGCTCCGGATTGGCGCTAAATATCTTGCGTAGATGCTTGTAGGCTTGCTGAATTGTGTCCTCACCGACATTGATAATCATCTGATCAGGCCTGTGATTGTCGGAGGGTGAGGGCTTCAAAGTGCCGACCCGTAAAATGACATCCGGATCCATCGTTGCGATAGCGGTTTGGCGCAGCTGACACGCGTTTATCAAAGACGACATGTGCACGTCTTTCATCGCAAAGCAAGCTCGCAGAGTTGTGACGGCGCGCATAAGCTGGCCGAGCGCGAGCGTCAAACCGGGCGCGTAACTACGATCTTTAACGTTCAGCATAAACTGCAACGTCAGTTGCCAAATCATCGTGCTGATTTCGCTGATCGGCTGATTTGCCGTTATGTGCGGACTTAGCAACGCTTGGCAGCACATGGCTCGCACGGCTACGACGGTCTCGGGCACGACATCCATACCCTCAAGCACATCGTCGATAGCTTTGATCGCCATGATCATGTCGCCGATCGCTGTGTGAAAGTCGTATAAACCGTCGACCGCGGCCTTCTCGGCTTTGAAGGGTACGCGAAGCAACTCGAAGTGGGCGTGAAACGCGTCACGATCACCCGTATCAAGTTTGATCATGTGCTGAAACTGAGTCTGGCACGCGCGCATGCATCGCTCCATTTGCTCCAGCGACACAAGCAACCGATCGCGGCACGCGTCGACTTGCTCAAAGTTCAACGGGCCTACGCTGGCAGCACTTTTTGCGGAATGCTGCACGCATTCCAACAACGTTTGGATGGCGTGCTTGACCGTTTCGATACAACTGACCATGGCGGTACTCGGTACTTGGTTGTACATCGCCGTGTTGGGCAACACGTTGTTCTCCACGAGAGTCCTAAACAACACACGTTGATTTGGAGCCCCATTTTGCACCATCGGCATAATTCTGAGCAGACTTTGCACATCACCCAAAGAAGACACTCGAGCCATGTTGCGACGCGGTGCGTGTTACGTACGTGCCGGTGGGTCGTATTTATACAGCGCAAATCGCCCTTCTTGCATAAGCGCAAGCGTGCTTAGGTAAAGCTCCCAATGGGGCAGCGAGCTGTCCTCCAGCCGCGCCCTGAGCGTGGCCACCCCAGCCAGCGCGTCGTCGCTTACGCACAGGGTGTGCTCGTGGTCCAGCATCGCTTTGTAGAGGTGGTTAAGCCTCGGCCGACAGCGTTTGATGAGTCGTCTTGTGGACGCATTCAGTACAGCACACGTGCTAAGAGTTTGTTCGCGCAAGCGAGGTTCAAAACAAATCCAAAGTTTTTCGGTTGACAAGGTTCGGAGACTCCTTGGCATGTCAGGCAGAGCATTTTGTTAGATGATGCGGATGCGTGCATTTGGCATCAAGAATCCGGTCGACTGGAACGCGAGGCTCGTGCCCGAACTATTAAAGACACAAAACGGTCGAGAGAGAGTTCGTTGTGATCTGGTCACGGTTGAAAAAGAATACGCGTGGTAGGCTTACTATGCCTAAGCACGGTATCGAGGATAAGGTGGCTACCGCCGACATGAAGCACACGCCGACGCCGGAAGCGATTCGGAGTTGATTGTGGCAAACGAGCGCATGCGCATACGTATATGCGGACCTCATCGCACGCTATCGCGCCGCGATTGCTGGGCGCACGGTATACATACCTCTGGCAAAAGGTTTTGAAATCAAGGACCGATGGAGCGTAGGCTAAAAGCGCTCGATGACCTACTGATGAAGCAGGAGATGCTGCTGGAACGCGCGAACGGCGCATTCGTCGCTCTAAACACCGAATTGAGCAGCATGCACGAAAACGCGAAGGCCATGCTGCTCGAGCTGAAGGGCGTTCCGACAGCTCATTTGGGAACTTCTGAGAGGTTGACCCTGTCGTTCGTCGAAGAAAACATGCAAACGATTGAAAAAGACAACCGGGTCATCCTGAGCGCCATGGAAGAGCTTATCGAAAAATGCGGGGGCGCCTGTGTCGCTCAAAATTAAATTTTGGTCATTCATCGCCGAATGGCATTTCAAGGTTGTCTTTTGGTAATTGAAAGCGAAGCGACTTGTACAAAATTTTGCAAATGTGTATTATGCTTTCACGGTCGTCTATCAAACGCGCCGCCGGTACTTATTTCACCGAATCTTTGTCTTCTGTAATCTGTAACACAAAATGCAAGCACTTCTCTTTGTCGCTGATTCCGTCCGGTTCAAAAAACGTGCCAAAAAATCCGAACCGATTCTGATGAAACTTTTTTTTTGAAGATTTCATTGAGGAGTTGCGATGAAACGAAACAGATCTGGCATTCTAAGTCGCAATCCAAACGAGCATTCGACTTGGTAATTAACGGAAATTCGATCGAGTAGCGCAAGCCTCGGTGTGAGATTGTTGAGGAGCGCATAAAGGAAACACGCAGCGTCTGTATCGGGCTATACGAAATGCGCAATTTTTTTTATGGCTCTGCCAGTGGGCCAAACATACAGTCTATGTATATATATATATATGATTGTTCGTACGTGTATGCATGTACGCATATATAATGCACCACACGCAATATCGTTTCTACCGAATCGCATCCGCGCACGCGCACCGGGACGTTATATACATATGTCAAAGGTCGCAAGGTTCGACCAGTCCGATACACGCATGCACCAGCGTTTGCAGCAAAACGTGACGCGTCTAGGCGAGGGTGCACGAGCCCGAGCTCGCGTCGTTATTCTGTATCCGCACGATCACGTTGAGGCTCTTGTCGCGCACGAACATGTCTGCGCGAAGATCCACCAGACCGTTCCGTTTGTACGACGGAAACCGCGCTAGATCCTGGATAATGCGATCGCTCCCGAAATAGGGGTGTTGCACGCAGTTGTCTTCGAACCTGTGCCCGAGCGTGGCGATGCCGAATAGCGGGTCGGTCCCGACGCATACAGTGTGCTCGTGATCCAGCACGATGTCGTAGACGTGCGCGCACTCGGGCGTGGAACGCACGTCTCCGGTGTCCCTGGCGTGCCACCATCGAGTGGCGCGCTGCGCGCTTATTCTACACACCGGGTGGTATTCGCTTATCCAGCGGCGGTCGCCGCAGTTTGCCAATCGACAGCCGTTCGGTACGAGCGACACGTCCGTGCGCACCACGCACACCACGTTCGCCGGGGCGCCGCTGAGGGTGCGCACCGCCATACCGCGGACCAGCGAGCGCGCGGGTATCGGGTCCGCATCCACACGATGCACGAGCGTGTCCGCGTGCAACCCCATGTGCCGTGTAGGTGTTACCCGATGCAAACATTCTATTTATACCATCCTCCACGAGATCGCTAAATCGCCGCATATGCGAGCGCCTGGCACCTCGGTCTCTTACCGATCGCGCATCACCGGCACCTCCGATGCCAGTGCGTCGTGCAGTCTCGCCAAGCACCGGTTGGTGCACGCGATGGTAACCTCCGACACACCCAGCGCTGCGCGCGTCATCAGGGCGTGATCGGACGCGCTCGCATCCAAATCCGCATGAGTGGGTTCTGCGCGCTGCAACACCGTACACGCTCGCTTCCACCGGTTCATCCATGGCTTGAGCTCCGAGTCGCAATCCGGGGCGATGGAACTGGCCATGTGCACCGCGCAAGCCGTCACGCCGATCAGGTTTACCGCGGTGGCGTAAGCCGCCATGTCCATGCACAGCTCCCACGCCGCGTCCGTCATACGCGGAATCACCTCGCGTTGCATCGCGACGGCTTGCATGGCAACTCCGCAGGCGTTTCCGGCAGACATACACTCGCAGAGATCGCACAGCGCGACGTACACCGCGCGCGGGCCGCACCTCCAGGCGTTCACCGTACAGCGCACGCGGGCGAGGTTGCCGCAGGCGCGCACGTACGCGGGGTTAAGCGCGGGCACGCAGACCCCCCATAAACTACCCGCCGGACCGTGCTGCTGCGTCAAGATCGCGTCCAGCGTTGAGCAGCATACGGCATACCGGGCGCACGCTGCGCTGTCGGTTTCCGCCGCTACGAGTGCGGCGTGCGTTTGGTTCGCGTGGATGAACGCCTTAAGAGGCGCGGAGCATGCGTCGGAGCAGGGCAATTCGACCTCGTAGCGATCGCGGCCAAGCACTAGCTCGTACACGTCCGAGGCGGGGGTTTCGCGAAGCCAGCGCAACATCGCGGTTTCTAAAACAAACCGCGTCTATATTTATATTTTAGTTATTTTTCTAGTTACTTTCTTCGGAGCTAAAAAACGCGTCGTTCCCTTCATTCATGAATTGTCTGGCATAATCATGTACCTGTGCCTCCGTAGTGGCTAAAAGCGCATAATAGGCATCGGACAGCTCCTCATGTTTTTTTTCAAGCTCGAGGTATTTTGATGTGTTTGAATTTGATCTAGAAACGTTTTCTATAAAAAAATCGGTGTTCTCAAGGGCAGTTTGAGTTTTCGCCAGTTTTAGTTGGGTGTTTTCTAGATCGGTTTTCAGTTGTACATTTTGCAAAAATAGTTCAGGTACGCCTTGTGGGTTTTTTTGTGGCAACGAATTTGTAGTATTGTCAACACAAGCCACGTAACGCGCCGTAACCGCAGATTCCGATTCACTCTCTGTGTGTGAGATCGTTACTATGCGTGCGGTGTTGTCGACCGTCTCGGTACGTACGTGATGCACACCATTAGTTCCGTTTAAAGTTGATGCATCGGTGTTTGCAACTGTTACGATGTAACAACGCTGTTGCGGCGGCGGGTCCGTAACGATAGACATGATGGTGCATTTCACGCTTTACCACGTTATGCATGCGGTCATTTATACATATGCGCAGCCGTAAATAATGCAAATCTAAGAAAACAAAACCGCCAGAGCGGTTCGCAGATCCGACGGCAGATTCCTGCGTTCGAAGACTTGATATCGTTTCGTCCACATTTCGCTGCACGCGCGGCTCCAAGGCGCGTACCGCCCGTCGTCCGCGGCGTCGTTTATGTTACGATCCTCCGGCGACAAGCGCTTCAACACGTCCGCCTTGTACGCGGTGCACGACGGCGCCAGCAACATCGCGTACCGCGGTGCGCGCGCGACAAGCACGACGTGGCGCGAGTCGGCTAGACGGTCGATCGTCGGACGGTTCGCGCTGTCCTGTTTGTAAATCTGCGCTGCGTAGGCTTGCACGCACTCCCGGAGGTCGCTCTGGGTGTCGCACACGAACTCCCGGCCGGAACGCGCGTCGCTGCAGTCGACGTATGTCGCAACGCCCTTGCCGCCCTTGTCGACCGCCGCGATCCTCGGCGCGAAGCACAGGTGCACGCTCGCCGGCGCGGCGAGCGCGCCCAAGTGCATCTTGCGGTACAACGCTGGATGGTGCGAATGGGCCAACGTGCTCAGTTCGTTGGACAAGGTCTGCACCTTGCGGGTCTGTAAGTTATACTCGCGCTGCAGGCGGTCGCGAGCGTCGACGGTGCTTTCAAGGCGTTCGTCTAGGCGCGCATTTTGGGTTTTTAAGTCTTCTTGTCGTAGCTCCAACCCAACGTTTTTATTAAGGCATTCGGCATGTTCGGCTTCGGACTCTTTATGTTGTATCTCCAACTTATAAATTTTTTTATCCATTGCGGTATTATGTTCTTGACAATTAACATGCTCAAGTCCTAAAGCTGAGTGTGTCGCTTGCAAACTTTCGTATTGTTTTTCGCTGTCAGCAAGGCTCTCTTCCAAGGCAATCGTTCTGTTTATATATTGTTGTTCGTCCATTGACGCTTTTGTTTCATATGCCTCCACTTTTTTTTTTGTTCATTTGTAAGCAATTGTGCCTCAGCTAATGAGGTTTCCAGTTCGGTATTTAGCATAATTAAAGTATTATTAACTGCCTGTTTTGAGTTTAGCTGTGTTGTGATTGTATTTAATTCTTCCACAGCAGTGGTATGTAATACTCGTAATTCGCTATGCAGTTTCATATTTTCTAATTTACTTTCCGAAGCTTCTTTTAATTCACGTTTAGCACTGTCAAATTCTGTTTGTAAAACCATAAACGCAGCAGACGATACTTCACGTTCCTCGATTCTTGAACGTTGTTCGGTTGCAAGCTCATTACGTAAGACAGCAAGCGTAGCGGTGGCTGCACTATCGATGGGTAATGCCGCGGCAGCAACTACATGTTGTGCTGCATTTGAAGTTAAGGTCCCCGAGACTAGCGGTTCTGGGATGTTTTCAGACGTAGACGATGCGGCATCTTCAGCGCCGATTGCGGAATTAGTCAGCATCGCAGCTATATCAACATCTTCTACGCTTTTATCAGATTCGGCTGCGGCTGCGGCTGCGTCTACGGCTGCGGCTGCGGCTGCGGTTGCGGCTGCGGCTGCAGGGCCTGCATCGGATGGATCGGTACCTCCAGCGCCTGCATCGGATGGATCGGTACCTCCAGCGCCTGCATCGGATGGACCGGTATCTCCAGGGGCTGCAACCGGTGTACCGGTAGACGTAGGCGGAGGCGATTCCGTTGACGGAGTTACAGACGGAGTTACAGGCGGAGACGAAGGCGCTGCCGCAGCGTCAACCGTCGCGGCGGCAATCGTCATACTAGAATCGGATACATCCGGAAACTTAAGGTCTACTCCTTCTTTATTATCGTTCAGCTCAAACGTTACGTTTACACCGTTTTTATTAAGCAAGCTTGCGAATTCTTCAATATAACCTCCAAGTATCATGAATTGTCTCTCAATTTTGCTCACTAAAGCATCCCCTTTTACCTCCATAAAGCTTTCCGTCATGCTTTCATATTTAGCATCGCCGATTTTTCTTAATTTAATTGTATCCAACAAAAACCGGAACACCCCTAAACGAGTGTCTGATTTTTTTTTTTGGGGGGTTTCCCGGCCTTTTTAAAAGATTTTAGCGATACCCTCGGATTGAACATATCCGTTCCAGGCATGCGTAACGACCGTGCATGCTCGCCCTCTCTAGGACATTTCAAGGCTTCCGGCGATGAAATCACGGCATTCGTGGAATACGGTTCCATTGCATCGCCTAAACTATTGATGCTTGCTGTGTCGGTCCCGTCATATGAGGAAGCCTCCCCATCTGAGGTATCATCCTCATCTGAAGTATCATCCTCATCTGAGGTCCTTACCAATTCCGTGCCCCACCTTATATCGTCATCGGTTCCGGCAGGCGATTGGAAAGTCGTCGTATTGCATTGCGGATGCACGGACATCTTGTTGCAGCGTAATCTTGTGTATTTAATTTACGGGGCGGTGTATTTATAATACCCACCATACGTCATCACGGTGGATAAATTTGCGTTAGGTGACAACATACTAAATCTTAGCCTTTTAAGGAACGCCGGATTGTAAAAAAAAAATAATATACATTGTCTTGGCGTGTAAGACGCCTAACTACAGCGTGGAACTTCCTTACAATTGCTCGATTACGAAATATCGCATCGTGCGACGTCTCAGGCGGGCGCGGGCACGCAGTTCGCGACGGCGTTGAGCACGTCCGCCGTCATGCGCGGTGTCATCACCCCGACGACCACGCCGTGTTTGCTCGCCGCGTCCCCCGTGCTCTTGCATTTCCAACAGTAGTGCCTGATCACCGTCGGAAAACGCGGTAGCAGCTGGTACACGATGTACATCTTCGCGGCGTCGCCTCGTCGGTGCCCGTCCTCCGCGCGGCCCGTGCGCGTACCGTCGTACACCGCTCGCAACGGGACTCGCCGTTGCGCGTCGCTGTGCACGATCGTGCAATCGCGGATTGGGCAGAAGTTGCAGTCCGCCCGCTGATACACCAGCACGCTCGCGACGACGGCGCCCGTCTCGTCCATGTTCACGCGCAGCCGGCGCGTGTCCAGCTGCATGCGATCCACCACGTCGTCGCGCACCTCGATTACGCGCAGGCACGCTCGATACGCGCGCAGAAGCACGTCGCGCAGCTCGAGGGTGACGGTGTCCACGCGCGCGACCTGCCGCGTCCGCTCCCGCTGCGTCGCCGTGTCGCGCGGTAGCGAACGTTCGGGCCCGCCGGTGGTCGACAAAGCCGGGTACACCAGCTCCGACGCCCGCGCTACGATGTCCGAGAGTCGCATCAGGTGTCGCACGTCATCCCCGCGACCCTCGCATGTGAAGGTGCTTATGGGCGTGTCCACGAAGAGTCCCAGCATTCGACCCGTGAAGTAGACGGGGTTTTGTCGGTACACCCTCAGTGCCATGGGCGAACTCAACGCCATAGGCGTCCGCGGTCGCGAGTAGCGCGGGTGCTTGGAGCCAGCGCTGCCGGTTTTGGCCATGCCTACCGCGCGGGCTGTGTGCCCCGCGACGCAATCCAGGAACTTCTCGGGCACCAGACCGCGGGCCGCGAAGTACGGGTCGCTGCGTAGCAATGGGTGCAGGTAACTGGTGTAGAAGGCCATGCACGCGCGTTTGTTTGCGAATACGGGCCCCGTGAAGGGCCAGAACGCGTCTCGGTTTTGGCGATCGGGCAGCGTCTCGAAGAGGTAGCCGTGCACGCTGGGCTTATCTCGATTCGAGTCGCCGCCCCCGTCCGAGTACGTCTCTAGGAGAAGCACGTGCGCCTCGCAGCCCGGAAACCAACCGCGCCAGGCGTGTTCGATGGCGCGGACGGCGCGGGCCACGGGCCCCTCGGGCGAGCGCGCGTCTTGCCAATCGGCGGTAACCTCAAAGTCAAAATCGAGAAGCAAAGACACGATCGGATCCAACTCGTCGCGCACGACATGGTAACACACCGAAGGCGTCTGCGCGAGCGAAACGCGATGGGCGTCCGCGTGACGCGGCACGTTACCGAATTTGTGCCGGCACGTGGAGCCGAGACGAGCAGCGAAGCTGTCTCTGGCGCACGCGAGCAGCCAATCCCACGGCACGCGACCGTACATTTTTATCTGGGTGGACATGTGAATGTCGTGCGCGACAAGCACCGTGCGGGCGTCATCGCCGTTAGCGTCCGCGCGCGAACGCGCTAACGCGTCTCTACCAGCCCACCAAATGCTGCAGCGATCCGTCTGATCGGCGTCGACGCACTTGCCTCCTCGCAGAAACGCGACGGTGCGCGCGCAGTGGGATCTGAGGTTACCGGTGGTGATCGCTGCGCATAAATAATCAAGTTCCAGAAACGCGTGCGCGCCGGATTGCATTTAATATATAACACACGGCGGATATCAAGATTTGAATACGGATATATCGGTATACTTCAGGATGCATCGGCGAAATTTACGGTTTTGCTATAAGTATTTCCGGAGCGGTCCAACGCGAGAAACAATTTAATCGGGCTCATCATTCTTCGAGTTCGCCTTCGTCATCCAGATCATGCATGGTTGCGTGTTCGGCGGCGCACTCGGTATCGGCGTAGGCCGCGGCTTTGCCTCCGTTCCGATATCCAGCGCGAGGGCGATCGAATTTATCGGGCCGTCGATTCATCGATTCCTGGTTTACGCGCGAGTCCTCATCTATCAAACGTTCGATGAGTGCGGTTACTCTGTCGTGCACGTATTGATGCTCCGCGGCGTCGCGAGCGGATATTAGGACCTGCCATTGACAAACCGTGCGCCGGCAACACGTATAAAAAAGTTGCACCACCGGTTAAACAGTTGCCGATAGTTCGGTCCTATTGTTGCGGTTCGCGCACCTCGGAATCGTTGACGTGCACGAGCACGTCCTTGGACTGCAGATCCCTCAGGTTGCGACCTTTGATACCGATGAGGCGTCCGGTCGGTATGTTAGGGGGCAGCGGTATCACCGAGCGACACGTGCAGTCGGTATCACGCGTGCGACCTCGATCGTGTATGGACGAAACATCCTCGCGGGCGTGCGTGGACGCTCTGCGCATCATCGGGCGTTCTCTGTCTGCGCCGGACGCGTACTGCGCGTACGGATGATACATACGAACCGGTCGGACGCGCGGCGCGTTGCGTTCAAAACGCGCCCGCGCGTAAGCCTGGTAGGCGCGCTCGTGATAAACGTCGTCGTGGTACGTTTCCGTTTCATATTGATCCTGCAAAAATCGCATGTCCGACGGTTGTCAAAATCGTAAACACCTCGCGGGTGCGCGCGTGTATCTATATCGCACACCGAAACTTGTGACCGCAAAAAATAAACTAACGCCCATAGCGTGCAAAAAAAGGGGGGCGGGATGCGCGCTGCGTGACGATCGGATCATGGAGATCGACGACGATGCGCACGACAGCGCACTCGAACCGTTGCGGATTTACTGCATAAAAAATCTGTACATGGGTCGGTGGACGCGCCACAGCTTACGCATACTGCATGACGCCTGGTTGGAGATCACACGAGATCCCGTTGCCGCGTACGCGCACGAGGACCCCGCGGATTGCGGCGCCAAGTACGACTCCGCGCGTGTCGCGCTGGTGCTGCGCCACCTGCGCGAGCGCATACGGCGGGCCGAAGAGCGCAAACGCAACACCGACTTAGGCACGACCAAAGGGCCCGGACAATCGCATCACGAGCGCATGGTCGACCTGTTTTTTAGAAAACGCGACGGAGCGCAAAAACGACCGCTCATCGACGTATCTGAAGGCCACGTATCGGATGGTATGTTCTGCCGAGCACCCAAATCGCTTAAACGTATGCCGAAAGAACGCCACGTGCAGTCCATGTCCGATGGCGACGTCTTTGAGGGATGCTCGCAGTCCGTTACGTCCGGAGCGACGCGCGCGTCCGGCCGTCTTAAACAGCTTCGACGACAAAGCATGAAAGAGGGCAAAGCCAGCCGCGCCGCGGTGCAACCCATCGATGCGCTGGGCGCACCGACGGATCTCGCGCCGTCGACAACTGTAAACGCCTCTTATGTACGGCGAGACAAACGCAAACGCGCAGGTATTCGACGGCGTGAGCAGAGGAGTCGCGCGGACCAGGAGCGGTTTAGACTGGCGGAGATGGCCGCGGGTGACGAGATGGACGCCGCCCGCGGCTTGGCGCCGCTGAAAGCGGAGGACCTCGTTCCGAGCGTCACCTACAAAAATCGCAAACTGGGTCGCAGACCCGATCGAGAGGACGTGCGCAAAGTGCGACTGGTGCTTCATGACATGCTGCAGACCAGGCGAGGACGCGCTTACCTGCGCACCGTACGCGACGACTGGATCGAGGCGATCGTCTTCGTCACGTGCGGCAACCTCAACCTGGTGCCGCAGGCGCGCGAGTTGTACGACTCGGACGAGGAGGACGTGTTTCAAGAAAAGTGGGACGGAGCGCACTGCTTCGACGCGTTCAAAAAATGCTACAACAGATGCAAGGACAGCAAGTCCAACCTGGTCGTGCAGCTTCTGATAAAGTGGACCGACAAGAAGTACGAGCTGGACGCGGCTAATCCGATCTCCGATGACGAGAAGGACGCCGAACTTTTTACGTCGGAGCCGCCGGAGCCCATCGCCGAGCGTACCGCCGTCATCGACGACGTGGAAGCCCGACTGATCGTGAACGCGGTACCCTTTTACGAGTTCAACGCGGACCTTGCGCACAACGCCGCGCTGGATCTGGAAGCGATCCTAAATCAGGCCCACCCGGGCGACCAGCTGTGGAAACCGTGTCGGTACACCTTGACGTCCGCCGTGTCGTTGCTTGTGAACGGCGACATCAACCTCATCCGCGACGCGCTCACACTGTGCGATCACGAACATCCCGAGCGCTTCGTTTTGGCCTGGAACGAGCCCAATTTTCCGTGCGAAATCAATCTCAGCGTGGACAACTACCTGCACGAGTTTGGGGCGATGTGCGTCGCCGCGAAGTGGAAGCACAGAGACGTGGTGCGAACCGCGTGCAAACATATTCACAGCATGTTGGGCACCAATTTACCGGCCAATAACGTGTGGTTCGACAAGCGGCCTTACCTACTGGCGGCGGCGTCGGTCCTCACGGATCACAACATCTACGATATGTTCAAACGGCCAGATGAGATTCAGCGCAAAATGCGATACGACTCTGGCACTTTCAAATCGTTGTGGTACGCGCGAACGCCGGACGTCGACGAGGACCCGACGCTGCCGAACAACATCACCATGCCCGCCGAGTACATCCGACACGTCAAGCGGACATGTCTGCGCGCGGAGTACGGAAGCGACTACGAGACAGACGACGACCCCATCGCTCACGAGTGCAGTATCGGCAGGCGCGCGTCGTCTTTCATGCGACATGACGATACGGAGGTGGGCGTACGCGCAATCTCTGACCAAGTCGTCGAGCATGAGGCGTGCGCTAGTCCGGGCGTGCGCAACGACCACGAGTCGAACAACGACGACGACGACGACAATCCGGACGCTTGCGCTAATGACGATTGGTGTTCTCCCGACGTCGGTCGCGCAGATCACGTCGCCGTGGCTGATAGCAACCCCGAACGAGGAGCCGTCGAAATGCCGCATGTAGAATATGCTTGGTTTAGTTCCTTTCGGGTGATAAGACATGTTAATTTAGCAGCTATTGGGCTAGGAAGTTTCGGGCTTATTTTTAGGATTTCAAGAAGCCACGGGGGGAGGGTATCCGGTTTCTGTGGAGTGGTGGAGTAAAGTTTCTTGTCCTTGTATTCTTTTAAGGTGAGGTCAAGTCTCTCCTGCTTGCTTTCAGGAATGTTACCCTCGCTGTCAGGTGTGGCCGTTGCACCTTGTTCATTTGGTTTTATCTTGCCCATGACCGTGTCTAGGAATCTTGAGAGATTTGTGGAAAAAATATGTTGGAGGGCCTCCTTCTCATGGAGTTTCCTTTGTTCCAAATCAGCCTCTCTGCTCTCCTGGAAGGCTTTCCTAAAGAAACCAAGGTTTTCGGACAGGCGGCTGAGCCATGCGGTGGCATTTTCATTATGTTTAGCTCTTATTCCTGTGAAAGGAATTTTTAGGATCAGGTTCCTTGCCTCTGTGGGAATGCGATTGTCGTGTATGCGGGTTTCCATGCATTTAATGGTTCGTCTGATGATGTTCATCCATTTGTAGGTGTAATTTGATACCGCCGAGGGTTTACATATTCCCGCTTTCGGGTTTTGGCCTCTTGTACCAAAGGAATGAGTTGCCGCTTTGCTTGCCAAATCATGAAGGGTTTCCCATATAGCATCGGGGTCCAGCTCATCCTCAGTTGTTGACTCGTCTTTTGTTGCTTCAGTCGGTAGTGCCTCGGATAGCAGCAGATCAAGCCGTTCAGTGTATGCCCTCCAGCCCGTAGCATATCGAAAAGGAGCACTTGCAATTGTTTTAGAAGCCTCACCAGTCATGGCTGTGCCGTACGTGTTCCAAAATTTGGCCGAAAGGTGGGGTTGAAGGGTGACACTCCAAGTAGTGAGAGAGTCTTCAGTAAAAGTTTTTTGAATCTTTCCAACTTCTAGCGGTCCGAAGGAAAGGTGCCGTTTAAGGTAGGCATTGGCTTCTTTCTTATTTGAGGCATTCAACAAGCCTATCAACCAGGTGTTCTCCTTCCCGCAGTAGCCTAAATTCTGGGCTTCTTCTGGCATGCCTTTTCCTCTGGACAAGAGGTGGGCCGCATTCCATGGTGAATTAGTGTGCAACCACCATTCTTTAGATTTATTATGCCATTTAATGCCCTGCTCAATGTCATCCAAGTCTTCGTTTGATTTTACAAGTTTGTTGATTGTAATAGGACCGCCGTCAAGGTTTGTCCTTTGAATGTCTATGTCAGTGGTATCCCCTGTGATTGTGGTAATCTCACCTAATGCCTTGAGTTTATCGGGGCAGGCATGGACAAACCCTTTCTTTGAGTAGCCGTTAGCTTTTAGGAAATTTGCCATTTCTTTTCTGGACCATTTGTGTTGTGTGGTTGGCGAAAGGGCGGGCATCGGCATGCGAATGGGGTACCCTGTGTAGTTCTCATGTGTGGTGTCCTTCGCACCTTGGAATCTGGGAATTGCACCCTTGTTTTCTCCCAGCTTTTGTTGTAGTCGCTCCCTGGTGGGAAGTTTTATTTCGGCCCATACAATGCCATGATCTGAAATGATATATGGATTTTCTTCAGTCCAGCCCGTTTTGACTGCCATGTCAGCCATTGTTGTGTTTGCAAGAATATGGGTGAGTTTAGCTTTAGAGCTTTTCTTAATGACGTGGGTGAATACTTCATCGCCTGGGTGGTGCTCCATGATCAGCTCTTTAAGCGAGCATTTGTCATTACCGAGGTGTGCTAGGAGGTGCTTGTTCTTTTCCAGGTGGTCACGGTAGGGCATGATGGTGCCTCCTGTAATGCGTTGTTGTTGGGTAATGGTGCAATTCTTGTCTCCGATTTCGATATAAGCTTTATTCGGGTTGTTTCCAGCTTTGGCTGCCCAATCCGTGAGAGTGTCATAGAAGGTGATTTGTTCATCTTGGAGAGTAGCATTGTTCATGTAACCACTGGCTACGAAGAGCTCAAATCCTTTCTTACCCACAAATTTTATCATTACGGCTCTCTTTGCGGTACCATCAGTTCTCGTGACAGATGGAGCCAAAGGCAGGGTTTTCGGGTTCCACAGAATCATTGATCCGATCGAGGCATTTTCATCAACAAATGACGTGCGAAACTGAATGCCTTTTTGAGTTATGAGTGTTTTAACTAATGCTAAATTTTCACTGTTTATTTTTGTTTCTGAAACACATACGATGTCCGCTCTGCCATCTATCATTAGATTACAAATGGTTTCAAGTTTTATGAGACTGCATTTTACTTCCTGTGCGTGTCTTAAACCCCTGAGATTCATTCCCATTATCTTGATGTTATTGGATAATTGGGCTTGCTGCAGGCTTTCCAGTCGCTCTATTTCAGTTTGTTGCAATTTCCCTCTGTTGTTTCTGACTTGATGTAAGCATCTCCCCATTTTGTCATATTCATTCACAAAGTCGAAGGTGGTGTTGACACATTTGGTTTTGTAAACCTTCCTCTTGTGTTTGCGGGAAGATTTCCTCCTTTGCCCATATTGAGGGTTTTTGTCAGCACATTTGGTGTTTGGGTCGTTGATCTGTCCAATGGGGGTCCTTAACGCTGTGGCTTTCCGGGGCCGTTTGTCTTGTATACCATTGGTTCTGTCGGCAACCGTCAACAGGTGCCTAAGCTCGTCTCTGACCAAAGAGATAGCAAAATCATTCTCCCGTTTTGTAGTTCTACAAGTGTTGTCATTTTTCATAATCATTTTGATGTTAAGTTTGTTCAAATCATGTAACAGATCTCTGGCAAATTGGTCTGTGGAGTGATACCTCCAAGTACGAATAATGTTTGTTGCTTTTTGTGCTATGATGAAATTCAGGATTCCCGAGTTATTTGGGTGTTCACCAAAGCTTAAGTTAATGAAACATTGTTTTATCTCATTGTCAAGTGTGAGGGGATGCTTGTTTCCCAAATGTTTTGCTTGAATGCCATTGGCACAGTATATGATAGTCTTTTGAGGAACAAGGTGAAGAAAGACATACCAGATCCCATCGACGTTTGATATATAGGTAGTGTTTGTGTGATCTAATTGTCTGGGTGTGCAATGATATGAACCATGAGTTTTCTTGATATTAGTGCTGACTTCCTCCAAGTTTTTTAGTAGTGGCCAATTCAGTCCGAAGTGAGCGACAATGTTGTTCATATGATGAAGGGTGAGTGCCCCTTTTCGGGTGATTCTTCCAGGTTGGGAGGAAGGGTTATTTTGGGGGGGTTCCACTATCACCAATTCCTCAGGGCAATGAGGTGCCGCATTGTATCCTACATTCAAATCAGCAATGATGATTGGTTTGACTTCCGCCCGCATTTCAAGGCGATATTTTTGAATTTCGCTAAGCATGATGTCATGTCCTGTGGGTCCTTTTCTGAAATCTCTGTCTAAGTATTCTTCGAAGGGAGGGGCTTGAGCCTCTCTGTTCCATTGAGCCCATCTGAACGCTGTTTTTGCAACCCATACCCCGCAATTGTAACTATCAGTTTGAAATGTTTCCTTAAAGGTGCAAATGGTAGAGACTTTTCCTTTGAGGGACATTCTTAGGTCTTCCAACCAAACCCTAAGTGGTGATATAATGGAGTTGATAACGGACTTTTCCGCCTTTTCGCCAAAGGGGTCATAAACATAAGCAAGGATGTCATTTTCTCCTGAAATTTTGATCATCAAGAGTCTCCAATGGATTGAATCACAAATCCCAATCTGAGTGTGTCGGTGCTTTTTGAGTTTATTGATAACAATACCGGTGAAATTATCCTCCTTACCGTTAAGTTTATAGATAAGGTGCTTTAGTTCAATCGGGGCAATGGTGCTAGGGTCACGTGTAGTCATGGCATCACCTACTTGAGTCATGTTGAGCCAGCCTTTGTCAGAGAAAAGGCCTTCCGCGAGGGATACATTTTTAATAACCTCATTGGTGTGAACTCCCGCGCCACCTCTGATCGGCACAGTCTTCGATTTTTTGCCATTCTTCTTGGACTTGGTTCTACGGGGTGATCTCTTATACAAGTGTTTCCTTGACAATAACCTATAGATTCGCTTCCGCCTCAGTGTAGAGTAATGACCGTTTGCTCGTTTCTTGTGGGCCCAGCGGTACGTGGTCCTCAGGCCAGGGGCAAATTTAAGATAAATTCTACAATTTTGTATGGTGAGGAAAGCCATCATATGATAGGTCATAACCCACGTGCCAAGGTTGTTTTGTTGCATATAGCAAGTGCAACAATGCGCCATGTCATCATGACTAGAAAGAATGTTTAAAGCAACGGATCTTGATTTTAGGTCTATAGGCAGTTTAGCCAATGACAAGCGATAATTAAGCTTAACGGGATGTCTGTCTTGCTGGAAACAGCACAGCAGCCTAGGGGAGAACGCTCCCGGCGGATAAAGAACGAACTCAATAACAGATAACATACGGGAATAAATACCCTGACTGTCACAAGCAGAGTCACCGAAGATGACATACCGGAAATGACACGTGACAGTACGAACATGTCACAGTGCCAATTCCAGCACACCACCTCATCTGAGGTGGCTCTACAGCTTGTGAAAGTCACCACCCTAGCTACTAGAGTTTACATCTAATGAGAATGGTCAAGTCTGGTAGCTAGAAAGATCACAAGGTTAAAGGATTGAACAGAGGATGCCGAATAAAATACTGCTAGGTGCTCATCTCATGTTGGAAAGACCTCTGGGCTAAATCTCTGCCGGCTAGTGGTCAGCAGCAATTTAAGATGCCGCCTGTCTGCTCACGAAAGTAGATGAATCACGGAAGAAAATTGCCTGTCGGTTTAGCTGTGTAGTTGTGCGCGGCCAGTCGGGAGGAATTACACATCTCTATAAGAGGGCTCGCGGAAATGAAACAACAGCTGCCCGCTAGTGGTCAACATCCCGAAAAGAAACATCATAATACGAACGCGTCAGCTAGTGGTCGAAACATCTGAAAGGAATGCCCTGCCTGTCCGTTTAGAAAATTAAGAAGACCCAGAAGAATAACCACCGTAAGATTCGCTGCTAGCACCACCAGACCCAGAGTCGTGGTGGTCTCCAGAATCGTAATCGAAGGGGTCAGCATCGTCCTCGTAAGCACCACCAGAGTCGTGCTCCTCGTGATCGTCGGAAGAGTAGGGGTAGAACTCGTCGTTGTCATCGTTAACCGGATCAACGTGCTCTGAAGAGAGCGAAGCATTTTCAGTCGAAATAAATGTTTGCGGGAAAAAATCAGCTGCTGCAACGTCTAAAACACCGCCATGAGACTCCCCTTGGGAACCTGTGCCCAAGGCAGGAGCCTGTGCCAACTGTGAAGGGCAAAATTGCGGAGAGGCCAAGTGGCCATCAAACTTCTCACAATCGTCGTCAGATTCATCGTAATACCCAAGTGGGTACTCCGATTCATCTTCACTCTCACTACTGTCAAAAACTGCGTGAATATCCTCTGACTCAACGATAGGAGATCCGGAATCCACGGAGTGAAAATAGTGACGCTCAATGCGAGCAGGAGGGGCCTGCTGCGTAAGCCTGCGCGAACTGGAACGCCCAGTCGCGGGTCTGGTAGTGGTGATCTGCGAAGAAACAGTTCGGGTGCTCAAAATTACGGGTCCATTTCCAACGCCCTTCTCACAGAAACAGACTTCTGAAGAAACAAACCGATCGGACATAGCACCACCAACTGCTGTGTCCTCTGAGACAACAAGAACACTCAGAATAATCGGGTCGCAAACTGCAGTAGGCTGAGGGAGAATCTGCGGAGCACTTCGAAAATGATTGAGTGCTTTAGCTTGGGCTAGGCATAACGAAACAAGCTGGACGCGTTTCAGGTGTTCAACCTTCTCCAATTTCTTGTCGCACGATAACAAAAGAGCAAGAAGCTCCCCATCGGACAAAATATTCTCGAGAGCCATCGCGGAAAAAAAAAGATCCGTGAAAGAAAGCGAACGCGAACAAAAGAAATGCCGATACCACTCCGCCGTAATTTCCCGTAACTGCCGGACCGTCCAAGCTAAAGCGAAAATCAGATTCCGTAGGCCGCGACAAAGATGGCTGAGCTCAAAATAAAGATAGAGCGAATACGAAATAAAATTTACGCTAAAAATCACGATACGCAAGCGTAAAGTGGGACCATAACCTGTTGGAAACAGCACAGCAGCCTAGGGGAGAACGCTCCCGGCGGATAAAGAACGAACTCAATAACAGATAACATACGGGAATAAATACCCTGACTGTCACAAGCAGAGTCACCGAAGATGACATACCGGAAATGACACGTGACAGTACGAACATGTCACAGTGCCAATTCCAGCATGTCTTTACAACTAAAAGGGTTGGTGGCAATTAAACAGGGCATGTTAATTTTGTTGCTTTGTGATGCGGTTGGTGCCCTTACACTTTCGGAGGGCTCGTTGTGCAAAATGCATTTTAGGGTAAAGCAGAGCAATTTTGTTCGGCATTTGGGACTTTTTATCAAATATGCAAGGGGAAAATGCTCCAATTGCCTTATGGCTCATATAAATAGCATACTGATC
Organism: Cymbomonas tetramitiformis; assembly: GCA_001247695.2. Taxonomy (NCBI): domain Eukaryota; kingdom Viridiplantae; phylum Chlorophyta; class Pyramimonadophyceae; order Pyramimonadales; family Pyramimonadaceae; genus Cymbomonas; species Cymbomonas tetramitiformis. The sequence continues at coordinate 19,038 of LGRX02014307.1, read as the reverse complement.
ATGATTTCGAAGTGAGAAACACTCGTATATATGTTCACTAAGAGGTGCTATAAAGAACTGGCTCGGGTATATGCTTTCCCTATTTTTTCCGGGCACAAAACGGTGTTCGCAAAAGAAACCAACCTGAAAATTGAGGTGACAATCTGCTACATGATAAGCTAGTGCAAGGCAAATGAAAAAAGTGATTCTGAAGCTTATTTTAACTACGGTATTTTTTGCCCCGAACGGACCGTACCTAAAGTTAACCACCTGAAATTCGGTGGGGTGAATAAGAGTAGCCCGTGTTAAGTTATCGGACTGCAGAAAAGTTTTGGCACTCTGCCACCACGGTTTGGGGGTAGGAAGATTGCAACTGTTGATTGCTTTGTAGCGGGTAGCTTTGCAGAGGCAAGTTGACACCGTTTAAAATAACTTTCCGCTTGTGTGTTGATCGCGGTAAAATGTAAGGCTTCAATTTCACATACAGGTTAAATTTCAAGTCCAGAAGTGGCAAGTTTTGAGTGGCAAAGAGGGTGACAATCTGAAATCTAAGGTTCACCCCACTCAAAGAGGTGCTTATGATGACACACGTGAATTTCAAGGAAGCCGGTTCAAAAGGTTTAGGGTGACTTAACGGTGCCGTGAAAGATGCGAGGATAACTAGAAGCAGACAGAGTGAGATTAAGCTTTCTGAGAAAGTCAAAATTACCAGCCAAAAGAAATGAAAGGGCTTCGTGATCGGACCATAAGCAGGCTCGGGCCTTTTGAGCCTAAGGAGAATGAGAGAAGAGCTGGCAGGAAGCAGACAAAGTGAAATTAAGCTATCTGAGTAGGTCAAAATTACCAGCCAAAAGAAATGAAAGGGGTTCGTTAATTCCGTTGTAATGGCGCAGGCGTTAGAGGGTAAAAAATGCGGTGACCTTAAAGTGCTCGTGATCAAAGCGAAGTCGTTGAAGAAGGGGGAACCTGCGCTACTTTCCTTAGTCAAGTGAAACAAATAACGAAGCATGAGTGTCCTTCAAATTATGAACTAATGGCGTTGTAAGGGTACAGCGATTGACGCAATCGTGAAAAGGCAAAAAATGCGGAAGCTTCAAAGAGTTGTCTTGGCAATCGTTTGTGGAGATTGAACCTGCGTTGGTTTTGTCAGTCAAGTGTGTAAAACAACTTTGAGTTACCTTCAAATTTCTTAAACGCGTTAATGAGACAAGGGAAATAACGCAAGTGTTATATTGCAAAAAATGCGGAAGCCATACTATCTCGTTCACTAAAGTTAATCCAACGCACACGATTACACTCAAGAGAAATAAAAAAGTAATCACGTCAAATAATTTGTTTTCTAAACGCGTTAATGAGGTAGACAAGAAGTCGCAAAAGAGAATGGGCACATATTGCTTTCGCCCTATAGGGCGAACGTTTAAAGCAGTGGTTCTAGGATGTTGTTGATCAAAGCAAAACGCCATAGATGTAATGAGCTGTTGTGCGCCTGTCGCTTTGAAATCTGTTTGTGGAGAAAGGGCCTGCGAGTTAGTGCACAAATGGTCAGAGGCATATGTCTCGTTGTCAGTTGTTAGGATGCGACTTTCGCTTTCCATAATGGAAGTCGCAATGGCAAGCGCAAAACAGATGGGCTGAAGATCTCTAGCACTTTCAGTTGTTAGGTCAGCGTAATTTTGTTGATCAGTAATCGTTAAGTTGTTTCTCCCCTAAAGGGGCTTCCAGTGGCTCTTAGCGCCAACTGGGATTCGTTAGTAAAAAGGTAGCGCACTCACTCTCTCTGCTAAAACGCAGAGAGCGAGCAAGGCGCATATCAAACAGTAGAGAAATTACAACAGGAGAAAGTGATAATACAAGGAGAAGAAAAATAAATATCCACTTACCATTTTTTCAAGAAGAAAAATGGAAGCGGAAAATTATTTGGAGAGGGTGGGCGCTGAAGTCGTTGACGTTTATATAACACGAAAAGTGAATAAAAAGTTCAGGCCTGAAAAAAAAGTTCAGGGGGCTTCTTAAGATAAGAGTGTGAATTCGAAAAGTTCAGGCCTGAACTTTTGTGAAAAACTTATATTAACCATGAGGTTTTTTCTAAGGTGTATAACTAGCCTAGTATAAAACAAGATCAGACCCTGAAAGTCATTTTTGGGCCTGAAAATATTTTTCAGGCCCTGAAAATTTCAATCGTAAGTAGCCCCCCATCTGCCGGATTTACTCCCGACCAGAGTACTAATCTCGCCCAACGGTGCTCCGTGTACGTGCAATTTTTAGTGGGTTATTTTTACCGTGGTATGATTGAAATCGGTCACCGTGCCCAAAAGTATTATCATAATTCATATTTCCCCAGGAAATGTCATCATTTCGACTTGTTTCGAAAACAAGTTAATTTTGCTCCGGAAACAAAGCAACTTTTCAACTTGTTTCCGGAACAGGTCAAATTTGCTCCGGAAAGAAGCAACTTTTCAATTTGTTTCCGGAACAAGTCATATTTGCTCCGGGGAAAATCGATGTTTCTCAAAAAAGTACCTAAAGTTACTTGTACTAGAAACTAGTCACATTTGCTCCTGGAATAATATTTTCCCCTTAGAATTGCTCAAAACACATGAGAAATGCCAAAATTTCGGCGCCTGCGGCGCGATAGTTCATGGTCAGTGTTCAACGTCCGTCAACATCACTTCAGCCAAGCATCGATCCTTCAAAGCTCGTCCTCTAGTGATGCATGGCGGTATCCGCGCGTGGGGCACTCTCGCCCCCGCTGGCGTGATGGTAGTATCCGCGCGTGGGGCACTCCCGCCCCCGCGCGCGTGATGGTGATAACCGTTAGTTTTTGCACGCCCTTAGTAAGACAAAATAAAATTGTGAGTTTGAGCGGGGCGTGCAATATGGACAGTTTGCGCCGGGGGATACCCCGCTGCCCGAAAACGGAGGGGGAGGGGATGTTACCCCGCGCGAAATCAGAGTCGGGGGTGGGGGGTGGGGGGATTATATATCCAAAAATAAGGCGATTAATGCAAAGGTTTGGAGCTCCATAGGACGTCGGCTTGGAAACCCTTTGGACGATTTTGGAATTCCATAGGACGATTTTGGCTCTAGAAACCTTGGCGTTACCACTGTACCGTCCAAGGGCTCGGGACAGCAAATGTCCGCTTCCAAGCCCCTTCCCAGCCGCGTCCAAGGGCTTGGAAACGGACATTTGCTACCCAAGCCCTTGGAACCCGCCTCGAATTCTTCGGTAAAGGTCCTACTACGGGATTCCAAGACTTCGGACCGACGGCTTGGAATTCCATGGGACCTTTTCTATACTTGCGATAAAAATACTGCCAAAGGGGTTCCAGCAAAGGGGTTCCAAGGTGGTTCCAGGAGGGTTGTAGTGGGATTTTTAAGGGGTTCCAGTCTGATTCCAAGGTGGTTCCAATGCGAATATATAAATTATATACTAAAACTTCAATGCTTACCTTGTGATCAGGTTTATTTTCAGCTTACGGCGCTAGACTTTAATCATATCTTAACGTCAAGGATGCCTATAGGAAACATATAACTTAACATGCTTGTTTGGGTGCTTCCAAACATTATTTTCATGGGTGAGGATACCCGCTCAGATGCTGCGCAGAGCTAGGGGACACGGCCCATATTATCCTAACAGTTGGAACCGACCAAGCTGGAACACTACCATTATGGCTCTTCTACCATGTCAAGACAACTGTGGTCGTGTGGTGAAATCGTCTACTGACGAATGGTCAACGGTGAAGCCTTCCGCTTCACGAATAATGTCGGGAGCTCACACTCTAGTTTCACAACCAACCCTCGGGACGCTGCCGATGCAATAGATCTCAGCCAACTCCTGCACACGATGCGGCGTGAGATGCGCTACATACGACGAGTAACATAATTGGACTAGCCGCACACACGCACACGGCATAAACACAAGAATACCTAGCCTCACCATCACCGGGTAGGCGTCTCTCTACGGATTGCTCTACGGTAGGTCGGAATGCTCCACTGATGCTGTCGAAGGGAGACATCATAGGCTGGCAACAACGGGTGCAACTCCGCGTCAATGTTCATGGTCTCTAAAAAAAATGCAGATTACGTTTAGGAAACACCGCCTCACCTCATGCGCAAAATCTTTTCCCCACCCCCAAAATTTCCCAGAATTTCTACATTCTTTCACCCCTCTATATTTCGCAAAAGAATTCGCGAAATGTGGGTCAGGTCCTACCTGCACCAGGGCTCCCTTTGTCACTCCGGTCAGGGCTACCTGTCCAAATCTTAGCATTGCACTCTGCACGCTGCAGTCACCGTTTCCGACACCACCACAATATTGTCTTAGCACAAATCACAAGTGTCATGTATCGTTACTGCACAAGATGAAAATATCTCAAGTTACTGAAGTTGACGGATGATTCGATCCGTGTACACTTTGAGCACTCACGCATACACGAAGTCAGCGCATGACATGCGCACAAACTTCCTCCATCAGGACGCTTTTCCGTTGTGTATACGCACGTTTTCTTTCTTTATAAGCCACGAATCGTTTTGCTGGGGTCGCATCGGGCTCAAATAGCTACTTCAAACCTTAATGACGAATTGATGATCAAGTCCGCACGGGCAGAGGTTCGCTTACAATGTTTTGTGAATCATGTGAATGCTATGGGCAATGCCTGTGAATGAGCATTGTTCACCATATTTCCATTGCTTTGGCTCTACAGTAGTGATTATCCAACTAATGGCATACTACTAATGCTTTGTTGAAGTATTGAAATGCTTAGTTCATCATTTGGAGTTGAGGCATTTTTCTTGGTGCATCAGCTCAGGGGTCTTCTTAATTATCCCTATGAAGTGTTGGAAACCCAGGATACTGCTTCTATTGAAATTCTACGCTACGCCACAAAGTCTGCCATTACTATCAAAGCCAATCTGATTAGTGCGTGTGCAGCTCGATGCAGCACCTCGTCATATTCGGCAACCGGAAAGCGATCAGGATCATCTGAGTCACTTTTGAAATAGGTATGCATATATCCTACAAGCATCGTGTCGTACAGCGCAGTTTTGACGATCTGCACTTGGCTGTTCTGATTCTCGGTGACCTGCTTGGCTACCTGAGGCACACCGCTGGTCGAGTCCCCGCCAACCAGCACTTCCATGAAGTTCAAGTGCTCCCTGAACAGCAGCTCTTCAAAATTTTCAGCTCCAACTTTCGGTGAACGTCGCGGCAGCGTCTGGTCAGCTTCGCCTTCCAGAGCCGTGCTCGCGGCTGTTGGCCCACCGCCCGACACGAGTTGCTCCCCCATCATCGCAGGTGCGGCACCCTGTACATCGACAAAGGTGTGCTCGTCGAACGCCATGTCCAAATCCAAGTAAGCCAGAAAGCTTCGCGAAGCACCGGACTTGCCTTCCGGGACCACCACCAAGTTGTTGGAGTGCGCATTGCAGTGCATTTGCCCTTCCGCGCACATGGAGTCGGCGTACGTTCCCCAGCTAACCCGCGCCACCTTGTGCAGGCCGTGCAGGACAAGCCCCGCGTCCTGCCCCAAGCGGCTGAACAGATATGCAAGCACCGAGCCGGCGGATCTTCCCTGGGAGCCGCCGGCAGTTTGTGTCCCGCGCAGCGCGTCGCGGAAGTTCTCGCAGTTTGTCCTCCACGCCGGAAGCCACTCGCAGCGCATAGGGCGAGCTCCTGCGCGAGTGAACTGCGCAGGGGCTGATTCCGCAAGCCCCTCCGACGTTTCAGGCATAGGAGTGCGTAAGAGGGCAGTGTTGAAAAGCCGCTCATCGCGAGGTAGGTCAGGCCACTCTAAACCGTGTGTGTCATCACAATCGCCACCTCCGGCAAGCATCTTCCCGAGGAAATGATCGGTCATTAGTTGTGCGGTAGTCACCGGGAGAGCACCGCCGTCGGCACCACTCTCAGACGGCCTGATCTCGGGGAAAGAGGCTCGGAGCTGAAGGAAGAAGGGCTCGCTCTCTGGAGAGGTGTCTAGTAATCGCTCGAGGAGGAGCTCCAAGCCGGCCAATAGATGCGAACCCAAGCGCCGGTCGCCCATAGTCTTCTCCACGATGCAAGCGGGAATAAGGTCGGCGGATTCGGATCCCAACGGACGATTTGGTTCTCCATACTTATATTGCCCCAACGGTGCGTTAGCAGATAAGACGCCATGAGGCTGCAATTGCTGGTTGAGGCACGCGGTGATGAAGTTCTCGCGGGTCGCCGTGTGCTCAAAGGCACAGCCCCGAATATCTCGCCAAGTCTCGCAGTTAGACAGCCCCATTTGCCCTTGATTCACGCGCACCGGAAATCCCTGGTCGTTGTTGCCGCAGCCTTTGAGCCGGTACCAGCATGGAGAGTCCTCGTCCTCAGCACCCGGCAACTTCACCAACGCTGATCTCGTTCCACTCGCGACTGCTTTTATGTATGGCGCAGACCCATTGCACGTAGGCACTTTCATCACAGGCCGCTGCAGAAATGTCGGCCAAAAAGATACTTGCAGGTCAGATTCGTCGGCCGAGGAGCTCGCGTTCTGTACGATATCTAGGCAAGGCATGCCTGGCACCACGATATCCGTGTGCCCGCAGCCGTCCAGTTTCCCCGCACGGGAGATCGCTCGCTGAATAAGATGCCCCGTCTCGATTGGGTCGTCCAAGTTGCACAAACGATGCCGGTCATGGAGATAGACACCAGTCTCACCAGGCACGTTACTTAAGTGTACCTCTGCGGAACCAAAATATATTTCATCTTCTCCGAATTCTTCTACGCCATGTACAGTCGAGCCTGCTTCCATTTCCAGGAACTCTGGACGAGCAGCGATACTTTACGAAAGAGAGCCGAATTTATCCCGAAAGAAATAAAACCCTGTGGAATGTGTTTTACTGTTCCCTAAACCGTTACTCTCGTCCCCAGAGTTTAGACGAGCCGCGCTTCGCGCGGCTACCCGCGATTCGATTCGAGGGCTGCGTTACTTGATGATTGTGGAGCTCGTCTAAACTCTGGTCTTTCTCGTCAAAAGCCAGAATTTAGACGATAAATGTCTACCTTTTTCTTACGGACCTCGGCAGTCGGCAGCTCAACAACGTATTTCGCTCCCGACTGGCTCATGATGCCGATATGTTTATGGTCTGAGAGTTGAATATTTTGTTAATAATATCAGTAACTTTTGTTTTATGCGGCGAGGCCTCACTGCAACCTCAAGGACGTCAGCTTAAGCGCGTAGGCTTCTCGAAGATTGCGATACTTAATTCACGTGAACGTCATCTTCGCTAGTTCGTTGCATGAGCTATGGCGCTCGGAACCGAGCAAATGAAACTGATTTGGAAAGGTATTGCACTCCTCTTTTGGTTTCCGTGTTCTATGTTGGACCTAGGGCGGATGTTTGTTTGTTATTCACGTGTGAACGTAGAGCAGGCGCAGGCTCCGCTGTTCCTTGGGCATCTTTGATGTTTCATAGCATGAGCTACAGATGTCGGAACCGTACAATTCGAAAAGTTTTCGGCAGCTAAGAGTGCCCCCTTTCAGTTTAACTTGCGTACGTTAGCCCTAGGGCGGATGTTTGTGAGTTATTCTAACCACGGTTTGTGGCTGGCTTGTGCATTGCAGATAATTGGCCATCTTAGATATTTCTTCGAGGGAGCTATAGAGCTCGGAACCGAGCAAATGAAACTGTTTTGGAAAGGTATTGCACTCCTCCTTTAGGTCCCGTGGCGTATTGGAGCCCTAGGGCGGATGTTTGTTTGTTATTCACGCGTGAACATTGAGCAGCCGCAGGATCCGCTGTTCCTAGGGCATCTTTAATATTTCATAGCATGAGCTACAGATGTCGGAACCGAGCAAATCAAAAAGTTTTCGGCAGCTAAGAGTGCCCCCTTTCAGTTTAACTTGCGTACGTTAGCCCTAGGGCGGATGTTTGTGAGTTATTCTAACCACGGTTTGTGGCTGGCTTGTGCATTGCAGATAATTGGCCATCTTAGATATTTCTTCGAGGGAGCTATAGAGCTCGGAACCGAGCAAATGAAACTGTTTTGGAAAGGTATTGCACTCCTCCTTTAGGTCCCGTGGCGTATTGGAGCCCTAGGGCGGATGTTTGTTTGTTATTCACGCGTGAACATTGAGCAGCCGCAGGATCCGCTGTTCCTAGGGCATCTTTAATATTTCATAGCATGAGCTACAGATGTCGGAACCGAGCAAATCAAAAAGTTTTCGGCAGCTAAGAGTGCCCCCTTTCAGTTTAACTTGCGTACGTTAGCCCTAGGGCGGATGTTTGTGAGTTATTCTAACCACGGTTTGTGGCTGGCTTGTGCATTGCAGATAATTGGCCATCTTAGATATTTCTTCGAGGGAGCTATAGAGCTCGGAACCGAGCAAATGAAACTGTTTTGGAAAGGTATTGCACTCCTCTTTTAGGTCCCGTGGCGTATTGGAGCCCTAGGGCGGATGTTTGTTTGTTATTCACGCATGAAAATTGAGCAGCCGCAGGATCCGCTGTTCCTAGGGCATCTTTAATATTTCATAGCATGAGCTACAGATGTCGGAACCGAGCAAATCAAAAAGTTTTCGGCAGCTAAGAGTGCCCCCTTTCAGTTTAACTTGCGTACGTTAGCCCTAGGGCGGATGTTTGTGAGTTATTCTAACCACGGTTTGTGGCTGGCTTGTGCATTGCAGATAATTGGTCATCTTAGATATTTCTTCGAGGGAGCTATAGAGCTCGGAACCGAGCAAATGAAACTCTTTTGGAAAGGTATTGCACTCCTCTTTTAGGTCCCGTGGCGTATTGAAGCCCTAGGGCGGATGTTTGTTTGTTATACACGCGTGTACATTGAGTTGGCGTGTGCATTGCACAAAATAGGGTTTCGAAGCTCCTTCCTCAAGGGAGCTATGCAACTCGGATGAGGAGCAAGCGGTGAAGTTTTAAAAAGGTAATTCACTTCTCTTCACTTTCTTTGGCCTATGTGGGCCTTGGGGGAGATGGCAAAGTGTTGTTTTGATGTGTAGCGCAAAGCACGTGAGGCCATGCATACGCCTTTTAGATAGGGTTTTCAGACCCCACCCTTTCGAGGGGATCACTGTGTGACATCATAAAACGGAGCACATAGGTATGTAGAGCCGGGTGTGAGGAAAAGGGGGCACTTTTCAAAAGTGAATTTGCCTTTCTTATGCTCCTATGGCGCCCATTCTTAGGGTAGTGGGTAGGGTTCGCATAGGGCGGGACGTGAGCTCCTGCATCGCAGGGTTTCAGACCCCCCCTGTCGGGGGTATCACTGTATGACATCATAAAACGGAGCATATAGCTATGTAGAGCCGGGTGTGAGGAAAAGGGGGCACTTTTCAAAAGTGAATTTGCCTTTCCTATGCTCCTATGGCGCCCATTCTTAGGGTAGTGGGTAGGGTTCGCATAGGGCGGGACGTGTGCTCCTTTATCGCAAGGTTTCAGACCCCCCTGTCGGGGGGGTCACTTTGTGACATCATAAAACGGGGCACATAGCTATGTAGAGCCGGGTGTGAGGAAAAGGGGGCACTTTTCAAAAGTGAATTTGCCTTTCCTATGCTCCTATGGCGCCCATTCTTAGGGTAGTGGGTAGGGTTCGCATAGGGCGGGACCTGAGCTCCTGCATCGCAGGGTTTCAGACCCCCCCTGTCGGGGGTATCACTTTGTGACATCACAAAACGGAGCACATAGCTATGTAGAGACGGGTGTGAGGAAAAGGGGGCACTTTTCAATAGTGAATTTGCCTTTCTCATGCTCCTATGGCGCCCATTCTTAGGGTAGTGGGTAGGGTTCGCATAGGGCGGGACCTGAGCTCCTGCATCTCAGGGTTTCAGACCCCCCTGTCGGGGGGGTCACTTTGTGACATCATAAAACGGGGCACATAGCTATGTAGAGCCGGGTGTGAGGAAAAGGGGGCACTTTTCAAAAGTGAATTTGCCTTTCCTATGCTCCTATGGCGCCCATTCTTAGGGTAGTGGGTAGGGTTTGCATAGGGCGGGACGTGAGCTCCTGCATCGCAGGGTTCCAGACCCCCCCTGTCGGGGGTATCACTTTGTGACATCACAAAACGGAGCACATAGCTATGTAGAGCCGGGTGTGAGGAAAAGGGGGCACTTTTCAAAAGTGAATTTGCCTTTCCTATGCTCCTATGGCGCCCATTCTTAGGGTAGTGGGTAGGGTTCGCATAGGGCGGGACGTGTGCTCCTTTATCGCAGGGTTTCAGACCCCCCCTGTCGGGGGTATCACTGTGTGATATCACAAAACGGAGCACATAGCTATGTACAGCCGGGTGTGAGGAAAAGGGGGCACTTTTCAAAAGTGAATTTGCCTTTCCTATGCTCCTATGGCGCCCATTCTTAGGGTAGTGGGTAGGGTTCGCATAGGGCGGGACGTGTGCTCCTTTATCGCAAGGTTTCAGACCCCCCTGTCGGGGGGGTCACTTTGTGACATCACAAAACGGGGCATATAGCTATGTAGAGCCGGGTGTGAGGAAAAGGGGGCACTTTTCAAAAGTGAATTTGCCTTTCCTATGCTCCTATGGCGCCCATTCTTAGGGTAGTGGGTAGGGTTCGCATAGGGCGGGACGTGTGCTCCTGCATCGCAGGGTTTCAGACCCCCCCTGTCGGGGGTATCACTTTGTGACATCACAAAACGGAGCACATAGCTATGTAGAGTCGGGTGTGAGGAAAAGGGGGCACTTTTCAAAAGTGAATTTGCCTTTCCTATGCTCCTATGGCGCCCATTCTTAGGGTAGTGGGTAGGGTTCTTCAGCTACATGAGCACGGTGTGTGACAGCAAACCATTCACAAAGTTCTGGTGGACTCAAATCCTCCAGAAATACGCTTTGCTTTACTTCGCTCTACGTGATGCCATTCGGGTGGCGGACATGATGATGGTGGAGACGGTACAGAGGAGGGCAGTCTACCTATTCAGGTTTACGGGCAAAGTGAAATATGTGGTGGTGACCTTGGCGATGCTGCTCAACTTTTTGCGGTTGCCATACAGGCTGGTGGAGTACATTCGGTACAATCGGACGATCAGCTTGACTGGCAAGTCAGAGAAGAACTCGGCGGGGGACATCTACATCGAGAATATGAATGCATTTTTAACCTTGTGTTGTGGGAGCACCGCGGATGACAACTGGTTGCGAGTGATGTCTATTTTGGTATCGATGATGAGGGCGACGCTCACCGTTTTTTTGCGGATGGCTGGTATCGTTAGATACACTGGGCACAGGCATAACATGGAGAAGGACAAACTCAAGGTGAAGGACTTGTGTCTGACGCTTGGCATGTTCAAGAGTGATGGAGTCCCATTGCCATTGGTTGATCATTTCGTGGTGGACGGTGGTGCTACGAGGATGCCAGAGCATGCGGAGAAGTACTTGGACATCGAGGGGCATTCACGGGCGGCTGTGGAGAGAGCGTGCGATGTGGTCCGCGCGGTGCAAGTGGAGGCAGAACTTTCCATTTTGGCAAATGCGGCGAAGCGAGCATTCGTGTGTGTCATCGGAAGCGCTCCTGTGAGAGTCAGGATGGCGGCTGGTGGTGTAAACCCTGCACGTGTGTACTCATGGTGTGAGGAGGAAAGCGATGCTCTACGCCCAGAGACCGAAGTTGATGAAGGTGGGGATCAGGAGATGGCGGAGCTCATGGCGAATGGCTTTTTGCCCTTGGGCAGTTTGTCTGAATTGGAGAGGGAATGCATCGTAACTGATGGGACGCCGCAACACAGCCTAGCGGTAGAGGAGTACGAGCGGTGGATGCGTGAGAGGACTGGAGACGCTTTCGTGCTTGCGTTCGCGCATCGTGTGAGTAGGGATCACGCGAGTTATTTGGCATGTGAGTTGGAGGAACACTCTTTTGATGGCACAGACTTATTGCTTGGCGGGTTGAGGGCATCGATATCCGATGATGAAGCCATCAACATCGCGGTCATGCAAAATCAGATTTTGTGCACTGATATTGAGGGGGAACGAGTAGCCATTCGAGCGAGATTGGCTGATTTCGAGGTTGGGTGCCAAGCTCGCTTACTACAAGCAGTCGTGGATGGTGAGGATGGCTTGAGATGGAGGCTTGGCAACGGAGTTGGGGGCGATGGAATGCAAGTGGAGGGTGGATGTTTTCATGCGGAAAACTTAAACCGGGCGGAAGCGATGGAGAAAATGAAGGCGCTGCGGGCAAAGGCGGCGGAAGGGACATCGCAACCTGGTGACAAGGGGTATATGCTGGCACAGCGGCTGGTGCCGATGTCTGGTGCGGTCGTGGTGGATTGCTGGAGTTGCAAATCAGTCAAGATGAGTTTTCCTAGTGGATCGAAGTTTGCAGGACACATACCGTTGGCGGCTGTGCGGCGTGCTGATCGGCAAGTTGACCATGACACGCCGGTAATCGAGCTGGGAGGAGTCGGAAAGGCGACTGGCCCTAAGCTTATAGCGCTTGGGCTGACGACAATCGGGTCGCTAGCGGCGTTGACTGAGACATCTATGGCGGCATTGCATGTTCAAATGCAAGTTGCTGGGGTGAAAAACCTCAATCTTCGCAGACATCATGAAAACGCGCTTGCATTGCTAGCCACTGGCGTGGCCGATGAGGATCCCGCTAGTGAAGACGAGCGCGAGATGGAGGATTGCTTAACTTTTGATGATAGTGATGAAGAGATCGAGAGGAATTTGGTAAGTGATTGTGTGAATTGCAATATAGTAGCTAGGGATGTGGGTTAGTAGATGCCGATGTTGTAGGGAGTGGTAAAGATATCTGCCCCATGCATTTGTCCCCAACCTAGTGCGAGGGTAGTAGAATGCATGAAGGTTGCCTTGATATCATGCGCACTCAAAGTAAGTGAGAATGAAGGGTAGGTTTCGTGTGGTGTTATGGAACAGGGATGAGTGCATCTCGGTTGTTGAAGATCGCCAACCAACGCATTTTCAAGCACGCAGAGTTTCGTGGTGATCAAGAAGCTATTTGCACAGCGGCTGTCGGCGGAAGTGACATTTTGGCAGTTATGCCTACGGGGGCTGGAAAGAGCTTGTGTTACCAACTTCCTGCAACCATCGGATCTGGACTCACGGTAGTGATATCTCCACTACTATCCTTGATGCATGATCAAGTAACAACATTAGTCAGTAAGGACATCGCTGCTATCAAGTATACTAGTGAGCTGACAGTTAACGCGAAGGCGTGTTATCTAGATATGATAAAGCGAGGGATGATAACATTGTTATATCTTGCACCAGAGACATTAATCAGTGAGCAAGAGAAAGATGCCGATTTGACACGGGCACTTTTAGAAGTCCACGCTATGGCCAAATTGAAGCGGTTTGTAGTGGATGAGGCTCATTGTGTCAGTGAGTTCGGTGCAGACTTCAGAAAGGCATACGCTAGGCTCGGAGAACTGAGAGACCATTTCCCGGACGTACCATTCACGGCAGTTACAGGGACAGCCACAGACAAGACAAAATCAGATATTAAAGTACTGCTAAAGCTTAAGAAACCCATGGAGTTTTGCACCAACTCGCATAGACCCAATCTGTATGTGAGTATCCTAGACAAGATTTTGGAAGATGAGACAGTTTCCGGGCAAAACATTGAAGGGAGTTGGCGACAAATACATAGTTTCATATTGGATCAACCGTCCACCTCTGCTGGCATCGTCTATTGTATGACTCAAGTTCAATGTGAGAAGGTTGCAACCTGGTTGAGTCAACAAGAGCATACGGGTGCTTTAATCACGACGGCACACTATCACGGAGGAATGATATCTTCCGATCGTTCACAAGTGTACAAAGACTTTATGACAGGAAAAATCCGAGTAGTAGTGGCGACCAATGCCTTTGGCATGGGTGTAGACAAAGCAGACGTCAGGTGGATTGTACACCACACGATGCCACAATCTATTGAGGCATATGTTCAAGAAATTGGTAGAGCAGGAAGAGATGGCGAGCGGGCTAACTGCATGTTGTTGTTCTCACCAAAGAACTTGCAAAATATCAAAATCGTGTTTCAAAAGAATACAGAAAATCAAGAATCGAAACGAAGCAAACTCAAAGAGATGGGCAAATATTGTTTCAACATCAAAGATTGTAGACACCAAATGTTATTGGATCACTTTGGCGACAAAATCAAAGTGTCACGAGGTTGCAAGATGTGTGACATTTGCTCGACACCAAGTGGACTTGTTTTGACAGAGGCACAAGAGAAACGTGGCAGTGGTATGAAGAGACCTCAACGCTCATCGCATTCTTCACTAGAGCCTGGCCAGAGGAAGAGGCGTTAATGGAAAATACTATGTATTTAGTATATATATTTGGAATGTAAGCTTGCACTATATCAAATAGCATATAGCATATCATATTGATAGCGGTAAAGCACCTATAGAGAAAGACGGGACCTCTCTTATATTGACGGCTAATAGCAACATGTCATTAAGTACCTTTCATGGCATGTGACACGTTGTAATGAACTAGGGGCAAGATGCTCATGGGATTCGCCGCGTCTTTCACAAGAAATAACCTTGAAATGAAAAAGTTATGACATTTTACTTTATTTTGAAACTGCAGATACCCTGTTTCGCTGGCCAACTGGTGATTTTGACACTGGTATCTCTTGTACTAGGAGTTCCAGGCATCTCCTGGACATGCGTCAAGCAGTAAACCTGCATTATATAACCCCCTGCTGCCACCATACAAATTTTAGGGGATTCGGAGGACCCCCCCTGACAAGTACTTCCAGAGTCTCCGGACGCCCATAAGCTCAATCTGCGTTACAAACCCTAAGTAATATTCGCGCTATTTCGGTCCGGAGACTCGGGTTCCAGAGTACCTAAACCGTCCTTCTCGCTCTATTCATGTCCGGCGTTTTCTTCTTGCCGCAAGATCCTCACGTCACGATGTGATATCGCACATACACATTAAATTCAGTTTCACTAAGAGCTGAACCACTAGCTGTAACACAGACCACCAGTGTCAGTATCGAGCTATCGACTAAGTGCGACAATTAAGCCCTGCTCTCACCCAAGCTTCTTACACGCATCATACGCGGTTAAGCATATCCCGACCTAGAAGTGACGTTTAAATAGCACGAAGCCTTTCACAATATGGACTTCGTGTGCTCTCTCTGAGTGCGAGTGATCTCTCGATGCTACAAGTATGCTTATGCTTATGCTTTATATTCGTATTTCGTTATTGCTGATGAGCTGATGATGCTTTGGCCTTTATCACATCACACACACATCGACATGCCACTTCGAGTTCGCCGAACAGGCGAGGGGGCTGGTCTGGTGGTCTCACGTCAGAGCCCTAAAAGTAACTTACAGTTACACCGCGTAACGCACAACTCTATGACGGTTTGCCCTCCAATTCTGGAGGGAAGCCCAGGGGTAGTGATTCAGCTGCATTGTGCGAGCTGTAGCGTAGGCCCAATGGCCATATTTCGGTGCACAGGGGTCAAGCAGGTACCTTGGGGTAATTTGCACGCCGGGGGGCTAAGGGGGGCGAGAAGAGCCTGCAAAACTTTTGCAGGAATTTCGGGGGTTAGTCATAGAGGTCCAGAGGGGGTCCTCGGTGTGGTGGGTGGGTGAGCAGATGGGCCGCTCTGGAGTGATTCCCTTGAGGTCTAAGGGCGTGCGAGGTACTCAAATGCACCACAGGACATCCCCAAGATTACCCGGAGGGGTGGGGGGTAGAGTGGTGGCAGAACAGTGGGGTGACAGCCCGTGGCTCGCACTCGTGGGAGGTCTACGCGACTAAGTCAAAAACGGTATCGATTTTCGGAAAAAACTCGACCGTCATAGAGATAAAGGACGAAGAGGTGTCCGATCGCGATTTCGCGATGCGCTTCCTGCGCTGGAAAGAATAAGCGCAGCGTCTGCGCAACGTCGAGCGTGCAGTGGGTATACGGTATTCGAGGCGAGGGGCGAGGGGCGCAAACTCGACTTTTTTTAAATTACGAGTTCTGTGACACGGGGCGGGGGTTGCGATCTTCTGGATGGAAAATGCTATCGACAAGTTGCGTCCCCGATATCACAGAACTTTCGGAGTGTGCGCCCCTGCGTGTAGTTCGTTGGTCAGGAATTGGCATCGCGCGCGTTAAAAACCGCGAAACTGTATTTTCTCGGTAAAACCATGCGTCGTGGAAAACATAAGCAAAATTAAACCCAACGGTTTCTGATTTTCTCGTCTCCCGTCATCTGTATTTGTTTACAAGATTTGCATGCGGCATACATATGGGCTACGATCCCGATGGAATTGTGCTGAGGGACATCAGATTGTTTAGCATGCGTGTGTAAACGATTGTGTGCACCGCCGTCGTATTTCATTGTTTTCTCCGCACGGCACGAGTCCGACCGACCAAGCGGGACGGGCGACGTGCCCTTATCGACATCAAAACGGGCATACTATGTGCGTCCCGCTTAGGGCTCGTGAATCTTTACAATATGAAGAGGACTCGGCACTGCGGTGCACTGTGGGGATTAATCCGCGTCCGCTTCTGGCTAAGATACACGAGCAGCTTGTGCGGGGAAACCGGGCGGCGGATCGGGACCGGTGCCTATCGGACGACACGTGCGAAAGCTCAACATGCACAATCGACTGGACCCATAGTTTTACTGAGCGGTGCGGGCACGGTATCCCGTCGTACCCTCGGACCTCTTGTATTTATTCTCGATCAGTCGTGCCCACCGTCATAGCCGTAACCTTATGGATGCACAACTAGAGCTCTATATGTACGAATCGATGCACCACGGTACATTGCTGGACGCCACCATGAACACAGAAAGTTCATATTACATATTGTTACCCATGGGGAATTCACCTAATGCGTGTGTCAGCCATGACGTACGTGTAAACCAGTCTGCACAGTATTAACTGCACAATATCATCTGGGAGTCAATTCTCACTCCGTTGATGACTTCAATTGTGTAGATTTGTTGAAATCGACCCAAAGGCAAATGCACTAAAACTGCACATTGTGTGATGGGCACTTAGCAGCAATCATTTCAACTTTTACCAGTCATAGATCTTACTGTAAAAGCGAACTAAAGGTCTGGACAGTCCTCCTTGCAACTGATGGAAGTGCAGAGCTCCAATGCCTTCCATTACTTATTTTGAGCGTTGGGTTTGAGCTCGATTGGACAGCTTTACTTATAGGATATCTAATACGATCAGCGCTGTTACTGTAATGTACCTTCGTAATCACTGAGCACATTTTTGCTATACATATCATAAAATATACGTCTCGTGACCCTAGCATGCCGCTCTGATTCTCATAAGAACCCTATCCCATACCGTCATCGCTGGACCTCCTGCACAAAAGCAAATGTTGAAAGCATTTAGTCTGACATTTCCATCGTGCTGTAAGTGCCCAACGATTCTATGATTTATTGCGCCCGGGACAATCGCATGCAAGACCAGTAACAGTGCAAGGGCATGGTTAAACAGAGCGAGCTTCACTGAGCAGGGTGATTGGTGAAGGCTAGTGGGTGCATTCAGGCGCATGCCCATACTTCTGCACACTTCCTTGTCGTAAAACTCGATGAAACATCTCCAATTACTCCCATGCAATTCACGTCGAACGAGCGGCTGCGTTGGGAAAGTCTCTGTTGAGATGTCTTCCTCTTCCACATCCCTGCACTCGCAGCATGCTCCAACTGCTATCAAATGGAAAGGACTCTGGCACCTGCTCCCACGTGGATTTAAACTGCAACTTCTTGGGAGGGAAACATCTCCGTGCTGCTGGATATAAAGTATCTCAACCGCGTCGCCTCACATCCAATCTGCAAGTAATGCAGGGCGCACGGCTCGGGCACTTTCAGGACTTTCTACAGCGAGGCCGGCAACTAATGGCTTCCGATCAGCAACACTTCGGTGAGTGAGGATATGGCACGCATCGACCACTGCCGCGTTCAGCGTTCCAGACGGCGAAGTGGGGGGCACAATCGCAATGCCCCATGCGGTGCGGTGCACCTAAAATAATGCTGCTGGGCGGCGCGGCAGTGAGTGACATGCAGGGAGCCTGGTAGCTCTCCCAGCAGGACATCCAAGGACGGGAGGTCGAGGCACGTCATGGGTGTGACCAGTGTACAGCGGTTCAGCAATGCCAGCTGTGCCGGGGCGGTAGGGAGCGTGCAGCCTCCAGTCAACAGACTCCAAGGTGAAGCGTGCTGCGGATTCGGGGGCGGCGACTCAATGGATCTCTCGGAAGCGCCAACGCATGCGCCGACAACCTGGCGGCTGCGCGATGCTCCCCCCAACTATTCTAAAGATGCGCCCGTCTCGGTCGCCCTCCTGCGGCGTCTTCTGTAAGGGGGAGCGATGCTGTGCATCCACCTGTCGTCAAGTGAATCGTCCTCCGTTCTGAGCGTACTGCGCTTGGCGATGAGCGGACCAACGGCCGCCTGGCCGTTTGCACGGATCCCGAGCACAATTTGGGTGTTCTGCAGCGTGTCCGGGATTCGGGTGCCACTGCTCCACAGAACTCTCCTTGGCGTCACACCTGCGGCAACGGGGGGGAGAGGGATGCGCACGCGAGCCATCACCCAGGCGCAAGGCGATCGCAGCTGGCCGCAGAGTGCTCAACATGAACTCTCCGCCCTTTTACTATGTGACACGGCAACGTGCCTCCGCCTTGTAGCGCTCAGGGATCAGTGGGGTGGGGAGCGCGATGGTGCTGCGTAGCGCATGGGCACGCTACACACGTCGACGCGGCTCGGGCATCACTTGGGCTGCCAGCTCGCGTCGGGCATCACTTGGGCTGCCAGCTCGAGTCGGGCATCACTTGGGCTGCCAGCTCGAGTCGGGCATCACCTGGGCTGCCAGCTCGAGTCGGGCATCACCTGGGCTGCCAGCTCGAGTCGGGCACTTGGGCTGCCAGCTCGAGTCGGGCATCACTTGGGCTGCCAGCTGCCGAGCCGGGCATCACTTGGGCTGCCAGCTCGAGCCGGGCATCACCTGGGCTGCCAGCTCGAGCCGGGCATCACTTGGGCTGCCAGCTCGAGTCGGGCATCACCTGGGCTGCCAGCTCGAGTCGGGCATCACCTGGGCTGCCAGCTCGAGTCGGGCATCACCTGGGCTGCCAGCTCGAGTCGGGCATCA
>LGRX02014304.1:0-10594 GCA_001247695.2 Cymbomonas tetramitiformis | reverse complement strand
AGCAGGCCTCCACAATATCTCGGTCACATAAGTGTGTGTGTCAAGTCAGCGCAGAGCAGGCCTCCACAATATCTCGGTCACATAATTGCGTGTCTCCCTACGAGTCTGCGGTTCGTGTTGTTTCATGTCTTGAGGCAAGCTGCGACACACTCAAACCGGTTAGAATTTTGCTCCGAAGGAGAGTACGATTCAGCTGGATTTTCTGACACCGGAGCTCTACGCTCCGCTCTAGAGGTTATTAAGGGTGCGGGGGGCGGGTCAAGATAGTGGGGTCTTGAAATCAAATCCCTCAGCGGGTCGAAAGAGAGGCCTTTTTCACATCATTGCACCCACTTGAGGGACCCTTTGAGCCTTTTGGGAAGGCGCTACGTTCTCAGACTGCGATGCCAAAACTCGCAAATCAACAGCACTACGGGAAGCGAGGGCCTATGCTTTACAGAGACTTCCTTCACACGTGCTAACAACCCGGGTTGCCGTTGACATGCGATACTTACGAGTCACGTAAAGCAGGGTTTCATCACACCCCGAGCAACTGCTCACACCCACCGTACCCTCCTCTCTCAAGAAGCTAGGAAGAATTCCTTAGTGACACTGCGGAGGGCAAATACGATGTGGTCCTTGCGTGATAAGCTCGGGGATGTCAGGGCAGCTTCCCCGGGTCTCTTCCCACTCTCTGCGTAACCCCATCTTCCCCACTCCCTCTCTCCCGTCTTTTTGGGAGCGCCGCTTTCACGGGTTTTTTTCCACGCAGAACACCAGATTCAACTTGCGGCTTCCCCTCTAAGGGAAGTACTCATGTCCTTTGTCGGCTGTCACATGGTGTGAACGTCGATCGGTAGATAGTGCCCTGGCGAAAATACTGCGTGCTGAGATGAGGTTCAAACTTCAGGAGCACGTCCAACTGGAGGAGACGTTGCCGAAGAAGATGGCGCTGATGCAGACCAAGCGCCCGGAGAAGGGGCCCCCCGCCAACGCCGAGGAGCGACAGGAGGCGTCGATCCAGCGGCAGCTCGGCCACATCGACAACCTGCTGCAGACTTCCAAGCATGAGCACGAGATTCGCGGCCACGGCCAGTGCTGGCCGGCGCCCATCAAGACACAGGATGGCCCGCAGTTCCGCAAGCGCGCCGCACGCGGGCCTGAGCGCCCGGAGACCCCGGTGCTGCCCTCAGGTTTGTGCCCTCTCTCAGGCAGCGCCCTCTCTCGCGGAGCTGGGTCCCGAGTGCCCTGTTCCAAATGCCGTCCGACTTTTATTCAGTCGTCTTTCTCCTGCGGTCATTGCCGGGCTGCACGCTTGCAAGCTCATGGCGACATAACTGTGAGCAGTGTGATCAGACCTGAATCACTGCTGGGCTGTGGGTATTCACTTCTGCCACGCTCGTGTGCGTCGTAGGCTGATGGTGGCCGTGCAGTGCAGTGCAGTGCATGCCTATCTGTATTGTGGCGGGGAGGCCATGGGTTGCCGTTCCGAGTGCGCGAGCCCTTTCGAGTGAAAGGCATCGGTACTGAGAGGGCCTGGGGTGAGCGGGGATGCAGATCCACAAGGGATGTCCCGCAAGGCGGCTGTGATCTTGCTGCAGCGGCTCGTACGGGGTCGCGCAGTGCAGAATAATATGTTTGAGGGCAAACAAAAACGCTTGGAACTCATCAAAGAGCTGCAATACGAGTGTAAGGAGGACCCGCTCAGGCCGGCCACCCCCAACCCCTTCGAGCGCAAGTTGAACGGGGTGTGCGCGGAGGCCCTCGTGGAGATCCTGAACATTCTCACGGTGGAGGACACCCGAGAGCAGGCCCGGCTGCTCATTAAGGCGGAGGAGAAACGTGCGTCCCTCGCACTTCCGCACGATGTGTCACACGTTTTTGTTTTTATGTCGGGCAAGCAGCGGAGGGGCGAGCAATCCTAGCGGGGCACCCTCTCGTCGTAACACGTGGCATACGTCCAACAGACAGAGGCGCGCTGAATACCCCTCGTGCTTCCTCCCTTTGCGATACACCTCTTCCCTCCTGCGGAAGAAGTAGACTTCTACGTTTGCCCCTCAAGGAACTTTTTACACAGCGCGATGCCTTATTGGGACGAAAGAGAGACATTCCGTGCGCTCTTCATACACCGACAGGTTCAGTTATCATACGTTTTGCCCGTGAAGGAGAGCGTCCTGCGTCCCTGCCCATCCCTGCCGTCGGCAGTCTCTCAATATCTGATCCCCTGTAAATCTGTGGGCTGCTGCTTCAGTACGCTTGGCTAAGAGGCTTTCTGTCATCTGGCCAACAGGGTCAAACGAGGTGCTAGTGGCACAGGAAGAGGCTGCGGTGATGATTCAGAAGCACATGAAGGGGTATAGGACTCGCCAGTCCATGTCGGACGCCACCATGACCGGTTCCACAGCGGAGATGAAGAACCGGAAGATATCCAGCTATCGTGCGTGCTTCTTTTTTTCCTCGCCCTCTTCCCGACTTGCTCACAGGGACGTCGTCGGCCGCTCCTGGAGTCCTACGCAGAGCACACCCTACTGTGCCACCCTCCATCCACGCTTGGAGCGCCTGCTGCCTGGCAGATACAAACGTCATCTATTGACTTCGGTAACCGTCGTTAGTCGCTAGTCCGTATGGTTAGCCGTGGGAACATTACACTCTGTGTCCGATTCTCACTCAACCTCTAAAGCATGACGAACTTGACAGCAGCCTCGTCCCTGATCCACAATATCGTTTGCGGCTTGTTATGCTCGCCTTAGGTGCTAATGGCAGTTTGAACATCTTCTCAGAAGATGAGAAACCCCTGCTGGGCCGTGCTTGTCAGTGTCTGTGTGGGTGTGTTGACGGGGAGCTCCTCAGCGCCTGCTTTTGGTTGCTTCATGAATCTCCCAGTTTCTGTCCCATCGGTTTGCATTCATCGACCAGCGGGTCCCATCCATCGACTGTGAGTCACCGGGGGGCATTCATGCAGAGCTTGCTTACTTCGTTACCTAGGGACGAACACGCGAGATCGCATGTTAGGCAATGATTGGCACACACTATCATCCATGCTGCTCTGCATTCAGTTTTAGCTGTCAAGGTAGCTGGTATCTTCTCACGGCCGCCACCCTCACATATCACAGCTCCTCGTGGCTCCTCGCGTATCTAGATGTGTCCACTAGCCTACCCTATGTGCATGTGCAGCAGTGGGGGGGATATCCGGGCTTGTGGGGCTCCTCAGCGATCGGCTTGACAAGAGCGGGCGTGCGCGTGCTTGTCTGCAGGCACGGACGCCGAGGAGCAGAAAGCAATGGCGCTGCAAAAAGAACAGTATAAAAAGCATGCTGAGGAAGAGATGCAGGCTATGGCGGGCGAGGGGGCAAATATCAGACTGCAGATGATGGCACAGTTCAGCGATGTGACGTATTCTTCTGAGCAGGAGGCTGCGGCGTTGAAGATCCAGAGTCGGGCAAGGGTGAATTTGAGCAAGAAGCGTGTCAACCTCATCAAAAATGGGGAAATTGGAATTGAGGATTCTCCCTTCCAGAAAATGGGAGAGGACGAGCTCGCAGTAAAGCTTGTGGGCAAAGCCAAGGGCCGGAGCTCGAGGGAGGAAGCTCTTGAATACACCAAGGAGCAACAAGTCGCAATTGTCAAGATCCAGGTGAGCTGCCACGTCACAAATGTGCTAAAAAGGTGGTCAGCTTGCTGGAAGTCAAGGTTATGTCAAGGGTATGCATGAAATCTACGTGCGAATCAATCATTGTCACTTCAAATATGATCAGATTGAGATCACAAAATAAAGGAACCCCGGCTCATACCGCGGATTGAGGCGAGGCAGTTAAGCGACCAATAGCAGCCCTCTGCCAAGAATAGGGCGCCGAGAAACAGAGCGCTGCGGGTGCATGGCCGGGCTGCTGCTAAGTGAAGGAGTCAGCGAGGCACTTGTGAGGAGGTGTTACTGCTGTGGATTGTTGCAGGCATCTGGACGGGGCATGCTGGATAGAAAGAAGGTCCAAGCCAAGAAAGCCAGCAAAGCAGCTGCTCCTCCGGAGCTCTCCGAAGAAGAGAAAGCTGCGGCTGTGAAGATCCAAGCAGGCGCCCGGGGCCATCTGGCCCGGAAAAGGGCCGCCGAGAAAAAGAAGGAACTCAAAATTAACAGATACACGGGCAAGGTGATTGAGGAGAAGCCTAAGGACGAAACGGAAGGAGCTGTGATAAAAATCCAGGTGTGAATTTTATCCTATGTGTTGCACGAGGTGAAGCTGACGCCGTGCCATGCATGCGGCTTCCTTGGTGTGGGTGGTGATAATGTGTA
Organism: Cymbomonas tetramitiformis; assembly: GCA_001247695.2. NCBI lineage: Eukaryota > Viridiplantae > Chlorophyta > Pyramimonadophyceae > Pyramimonadales > Pyramimonadaceae > Cymbomonas > Cymbomonas tetramitiformis. The sequence continues at coordinate 6,327 of LGRX02014304.1, read as the reverse complement.
TGTATGTACCTTGTGCGCAGGCTGGTTACCGAGGGATGAAAGACCGAAAAGCTGTGAAGGAGAAGAAGAAGAATCTTGAGGAAGCAAAGAACCAGTAAGCAAAAGGATATTGGCAGTATGCGTGGTGCTTTGCAGAGTGCTGTAGATCTGATCCTGCGCACGCGGGAAGAAAGTGTGGGGGTCAATGTCCTAAGGCTCAAATTGGTGGCTCGGAGGGTTGGACACCACGAGCCATGGGCAACCTCAAGCGCGCTTTGACTCGGGGTGGATCTCACATATCTTAATCCCACTGGATCAAATTGACACCTCGCTGTGAGAAAACCCAACAAGCACGGTAGGTAGCCTTGGTTCTCAAAGTACTGTAGATGTACCATTGCTGGTGACCAGTGCTAAACTTCTTGTTGTAATGTGCTCTTGTGCATTGGTGGGCTTCGTGGTGTGCACTATATAAGTGCTGTATAATTGTTTTCGAATGCTGCCTACGCAATTGCAGGCGTAGTTGTCTGGTGCTTTTTACCGCACAGGTCATCATGCATTAAGGCTCATGCGACCCTTGACCAGGCATCGATACAGACATGTGGTTACAAAGACTACATCTGCTTCTTTACCTACCTTGAAAAAAGTAAAATGACGGTCAAAAGATGTCACAGTGACCCTGCTTTTCCTATCTAATTTATTATGGCATATGTTGTCACCCTCCACCACCACTACGATACAGTATACTATATTATATGGCGTTCGTGCTCATGATATATATATATATCTTAAGGCACATATGGCGGATGTGTCATACTTGGCAGCTTCGATGACATACCGACATCTGATGGCTGGTCATACAAGTACAGCGATCTGTAACAAATGATCTCATGAAAATTCCACCCTTGACCCCTTCCCAGAAGACGTATCTTTGTTATCTTTTCGATCAGAGGATAATTCCCTAAACCGTCAGCCTTGATGCCATCCCCCCCTCAGCTCTCACGCCGTGTGTGCCACCCCGAGAATTCGGTGTACCTCGTATAGCCACCCACCCTTAATCCCACCCCACAACTCGAGGCGAATTTGGATGCAATGGCACCTCACGCGGTATCACCAACTCGCACACATCCTGAATTGTATTTTCGACCTCGTCACACCATTACTACCCTTCCATGGTCGCAATATCTCATAATGTGATACGGTTTGATCAATAGATTCTCATTAATCTGAAACCCTGAATATTCCACTAGGGCGGGGGGGGTATTTCTAGAACCCCTGCTGCCTCCCCCCCTTAAATCCTTGGAAGCCCAATCCCGAGCACACCAGATATCCCGAGTGTTCGTTTACGATGATAAGAACGATGTTTCCAGCCAAATAATGACCTACTGTATCTACAGGATAACGTATACTCGGACCATACGGCACAGGCTCTGCTGCGATTTGCACAGTAGCATATTCGTGTATGCGCCCAGTGAGACGCGAGCACCCACGGTTCCCTGAGTGTGCGGTAGTGCTGCTTACGGTCTTGATTTTTTCATTGCTGTCATTTCGTGAATGCCCATGCAGGTTGAGGTGTTCTTGTTTGGGAGGGCGAAATCCAATGAAAAAGGTCATCTTTCGGAAAGCTGGGACAGTATACCTTGGGAAACATCCTTGCTCAACGCGGTCATCAGCGAGACCACTAATCTAACATGTGCATAACTGCATATGTTAGATATGCAAACTTGGACCCCGAAGTTGGTGTGCCCGGGGCACTACGACATATACTCGGAATGATGTTTTTTATTGAACGTGCAAAGGTACACAATTCTATTTTATAATATACTGGAGCAGGGCCAGACTGAGGTGCAAACGATAGTTCGGTTCCGAGTTCTGAAGGCCAAGCACTTCTCAAGTGCTCTACTTATTCACTCGTAACTCGGGTTGCAGGGTCAACCACCCGGGCACCCGATGTCACACCACGGCCCAACGTTCGATTCCTGATCCGATTTCATTTCTAATTCCGATTCGTCATTTTCGATTCAGATGTCACATCGACGGGCTGACACGATGACCGTCATACAGTACTGTCATACTGTCATACCCCAGACATCTGATACTCGATTTCATCGTCTTTCTGATCCCGATGTGAACCCGACCATTCCCCGAGGGTCTGATTAAGTACCACGATGACTACCCCACAGTACTGTCATACCACTAGGCATAGTGTCATACTGTCATACTGTCATACCCCAGACATCTGGTACTCATTCTCATCGTGATTTCAAGCCCAATTTCACTGTCATCGTGTCAATCCCAGATTACTCCCGATGACCCACACATACGCACAGAGATATCGGCGCACGCTGTGCCTCCGGGCACAACTCTCCGTCCCTGAGGAGTGGTCTACCTCCTGGGATCACTCCACGAAGGTGCCTATCTAAGTTCCAGTTCTTAGGTTCTCTGGTTCCTAGGAGGGGCGGGTGGACAAGAATACTGTGAAACAATGCGCATAGTATGCGCTGTATAGTGGGTGCATCGGTAATATTTGAAATGCGCCGCGGGTCGTATCCTCGTTGGCTCCGGCGCATGGTACTTAATCAATATAGTATGAATACGCATATACTACCCCCCGTACCATCGCACGCACCCGGAAAATGAACGTACATGCTTGGCAATAGCGATATGGTGCCTCTTTTCGTGGCAGCGCCGTAACAATCGTATGTATCGTGATTTATCCAAAGCAATGTTTGACGATCGATCGAGCAGAAGTGATGATGTTTACTTTGGCAACACTACAACTCCATGTGCACAACCATATGCATTTATTCGCGGCATTTTCTCGCACATGCTACGATACCCCAGTCGGCTAAGACAAAGATATCACCGCGGCATATTGATAATTCCTTCTTAAATTGTATGCACGCATACCACTCTGCATATAGCAAGCGCGCCGATTCATTCGTACATACACAAACATTTGTACTACCGATCGAATAAGGGGCTGAGCGGGGTGGCAAACTGTCATATCTGCCAATATATATATGGATCGGAGCGTTCTTGAAGAGAAAATGTGTACACCACTCGCGAGAAGGCTTATTGAATATCTGTTGGCATATCTGCTTGTATCACTGATGCACGTCGATATTGGAATGCAATATACATATGCCCAGGAAGTATCGGAAACAAACGCCTACGCCCTGATTGGAAATGGATTCATTCGCTTCAGCCAGCAGGGTGGTCCAGAACGTCCCACATTGGTTCAAGTTGAGTTCGATGCTATTCAGGTAGCTACCGCCATCGATGTGGTAGGGCTTACATAAACTTATACCTCGCGCCATATTATGCTTATATTCTTCAACTGTGTTTTGCAACATGATGCTGATGCGTTCATGCGTTCATGCGTTCATGCGTGCATGCGCGCGTGCATTCACATGCACGATAGTTGTACCTACAACCACCACGGGTTCGTACCGGCATGCGGCAATAGGGAACCTGACTAAGTGCGTGCATGTATGCTGCGCACAATCATCGATGGGTGTGCACGTTTTACGGCAATACGATGCTATATTATCGAGACGAAAGATAAGGTAGCATAACATGATACGATACGATGCGGAACGATGAACACACGCATAAAGCCTACTTCGGAATGGGTTCCTGTTCAAGCTGGGTGTGCTGCGATCCCGCACGCGGCACTGCATCAGAGAGTATCACACCATATCATTGTATAAGCACGTGTACACAATCATACATCTGCATAAGTTCCACTCTCTTTTCGCACTGATATCTCAATATTATTTCTGCAACAATTTTGTTTGCAATATATTCACGAACTAATCTCGTCGTGTCCTTTAACACGGCCCTGTGTGTGTGTACGCATCCCAATGTTGTGGTTTCCCATGGCATATCGCTTCAGAGTGCGCTCATGTATTGGTGAGCTAAGCAAGTGGCAGAAACGCCATGGGACGTAGCAATACAAATGTGTGTGTGTGTGTGTGTTACTCGGCAGTGTTGCATGCTTACGGGTCTACGCATGCTGCTGTCATGAACCCAGTTGCTAGTACGCCAGTGTGTGTGTGTGTGTGTGGGTTGGTGGGTGGCATCCAGGCGTGGTGTGGACATCTTCCTGTTGGTGGTTGGCGGCGGGCTTCGGTCGGCGTGCCTCATTATGACCGGTCGGCGTGCCTCATTTTGACCGGTCGGCGTGCCTCATTATGACCGGTCGGCGTGCCTCATCATGACCGGTCGGCGTGCCTCATCATGACCGGTCGGCGTGCCTCATCATGACCGGTCGGCATGCCTCATCATGACCGGTCGGCATGCCTCATCATGACCGCCGGTCGGCGTGCCTCATCATGACCGGTCGGCGTGCCTCATCATGACCGGTCGGCGTGCCTCATTATGACCCAGTGGGTTGTTGATCCACATGGCGGACTGCACTGCCAACCGATCCTCACAACTGGCGCAGTATCGTTGTATGTAATCTAATGATGCATTACCACTTTTTTTGTTCACTAGAATTATTTCAGCTGAAATTGTTTTCAAGCAGCCTATGTGTTCTTCCTTGTGTCCTCATGCATGGGGTGAGTGCCGACGCCGAATCGTTGGAGTTCCTTTCTTTGCCAAATTTCTACCCCAAAATCGATGTACACACCTATATGTGCGTGTTGTAGAACGATACGTATCATTATGCATCATCTTTTCATAATTTAATATCATTCATATTACATTAGTACGTAATAAGTGTACTGTCCCACACCACACAGGGGACTCGAGAAAGTTATCTTTGGCATATTCATGAGCTACCTTTACTTGTGCCAAACGCGCGCTACCAAGCATGCATATTCGCTGGAGGACATTATGATCCCTTGAACGCTGGGCCCGCGTACGTGGGGCGAGACCGCTATGCTCAGATTTGCCGACCTGGAACACGCAGACTCGATGCATGTGAGGTCGGAGATCTGACTGGAAAATTGGGCGTGATTCGCGGTGACTCGGGCGGTGGAAGTAACAGGTATCCACGAACATGATTTGTGTTGAATGCAATGTTACGGCGCCTAGCTCCTTGGCGCACTCTGTCTCATTTCGTTTCTTTGTTTAGGTGTTAGTGGGCTTGCCTGTGGCCGGTTTGCAAACTCGATGCGTGGATGGGTGTGGGTGTCTATGGGTGTGGGTGTGTGTGTACATGTGTATAATTGTGTGTGTGTGTGTGTGTGTATGTGGCTAAAATTCACACCCATCCTGCTGTTCAAATATCACCACAACGCACTTGTGTGTGCCAACCGAAGGGACAGAGTTGATAATAAAATATATACATGATCATTACAATATATATGCGTTTTAGTATGGTTTCATTTTTGCAGCAAATTATTGCGGTTGTGTCTGCCGTCTCATCATGGTTGCTGATACCGTGTCTAACAACACCGACTCTCCATGAGTTTGCACTGCCGCTCGCAAATCCGCTTCAGACAGCCGGCGTGCTTCTGGTGGGAGGCTGCGGAACAAGTGGCGGAATCGTCGCTATTGGCAGTGCACCCATGCGATTTTCGGAGCTGACGGAGCGCGCCCACGGCCCGACAAAGAAGGGGCCAGTCGCAGCACACGGCGCAGTGAGATCATCCTACCAAATCAGAGTCATGGAAACGGCGCAGTACTAGCGACGCGGAGGTAGTTGTCGGTCACTTTGACAGTTCCCGCTTCACGCATAAAATGATGACGGCGCGCAGGAGCTTGGGCCTGTACCTTGGTCCGGTCAGATTCCACTGGATCTGCAGCCTCGAGCTGTGAGTTGGCACAAATGCAGCAGGAGGGGAGATGCTGCTCGGCGGATCTTTGACAACAGGCCGCGGGTCCAAAGCGCTGAGGTCCTGGTGCCAGCAGCAAAGTTATGAGCTGACGCACGTGCGCACGAGGGATCGCCGCCGGCATCTCCGAGACGTTGCGGCGCCAAGGAAAACTGCGGCATCGGAGTTGCAGTGAGCATGTCAACCTGCTGCTGCAGCTGTTGACACTGCAGAGCGCTTGGCGTTTTCGCGTCTGAAACATGAATCTGCACAGCAGCAGCAGCAGTAGCAGCAGCAAAGGCCCTGAGAGAATGTGGCATCAGCTCACCAACTCTATGATGGCCGCTCGCTTGCCGCTTCCCCTACCATGCTGCTGGGATCAAGTTCCTAGCGGCCGGGAGCTGCAAACCGGAAGCAGAAGCAAGATCAGCCATTAATTAAAAACCTCGCTTCCAGCAATGATTACGTGTCGGGAGCTACAGGTGGTAAGAATGAGTGTGCAAGTAGAGGCGTCCGCAGGGGGTCCACGAGCGCGCACATGCTATTTGCAAGTAGAGGCGTCCGCAGGGGGTCCACGAGCGCGCAC
>LGRX02014302.1:27836-47340 GCA_001247695.2 Cymbomonas tetramitiformis | reverse complement strand
TGCATAACTTGCAATGAAGTGCCCTGGCCGATTCAGGGCCTGAAAGGCATTTTCAGGGTCGGAAAGGCATTTTCAGGGCCTGAAAAGTCATTTTCTGGGCCTGAAAAGCATTCTCAGACCCTGAAAACCATTTTCAGACCCTGAAAAATCGTTTTCAGGCCCTGAAAAATCGTTTTCAGGCCCTGAAAGTCGTTTTCAGGCCCGGAAAGTCGTTTTCAGGGCCCGAAAAGTCGTTTTCAGGTCCTGAAACTCCGTTTTCAGGGCCTGAAAACCATTTTCAGGGCTTGAAAACCATTTTCAGGGCCGGAAAAGTCATTTTCAGGGTCATGATCAAACACGGGTTCCACTCACCAGACTTCATATCCCTCGTCTGGCAACATGAGATGTGCATTTTCGAGCTCCACGACACAGGCCGGGACTATATCAAAATTTCGATTTTTAACGAATTGTGCCTCATGCAATTCGCTTCCGTTCCAAGGTTGTCCGTTTTCCTTTATTTTTTCCCTACTGTCCCTTATTGTCATATATAAGCATTGTGTGAAATATTTTCGCCCAATTTTACTCCTACGCACCTCTACCCGTCCGTCAATATCTGGGGTTTTACTGATTGAAACCCATGACTTAAATATATAGTATCATCAACAAGGGTCGGAATCGACTTGTGATTTTGCAATGTGATTGTCCGATTAATCGATTATTGGTATCAAATCGATTTGTATTTGGGCCGTGCAATTATGATTAATCATGATAACTACTTTCAAACTCGCAAAATTCGCCAGTGTTAAGGGCGGAACAATTAGACAATCAAATCGATTTCAACAAATTTAACAATTATGATTGTTGACAATCGATTACAAAAATGAAACCGATTCCGACCCTTGATCATCAATAGTGACTTAAAGACACTACTAAGTGATATGTCAGATGATTTATTATTTACTCAGGCATATGGCAGTGCACTGGAAGGTTATCAAAATGATACCTCCAGTTACTAAGTAAATCAGAGCAATGCTTGTATAATCAGAGCAATGCCTGTTTAGTAATCTCTATCAGCTACATCACTGTCAAGATGAGTTCTGAATCTGTGAGATTTACTGAGATATGCATTGAAGTGTGATCAAGTTTCTGAATCAACTGTCAAATGCATAAGTAGGAGATGAAGTTGCTCCAGCGAAATGTGAGAGTGGATGGACTGTGCTCAACAGTTACCAGCTGTTATAATGAGCACAGTATTCTGCCTTCGGGTCTGGAGATATCTCCATCCAGCCCTACAACATGTTGTCTTATCCTGCTCTCATATCTATCGCCATCTCTGACATTCCACACGCACGTGTGTTTGTGGATTGGTATCTATGCATTATACATGAGATATATTGTCACTTACATTGATCATGTACACTTGCTGATTTAGTGTAATGTCAATATATCTAGAACATGTACTGACATAAATATTGGTGTAAGTACTGTGATAAGCACTATTATATATAGTTACTGTGTATACTACGATTAAACTATAAAACCGCTATTGCTAATATCATGTTACATTGAATTTACTTTATTATTGAGTTTAGGAGGTACTGTACCCAGTACGAATACGCATACTCTATGGTAAAATACAGCAGGTGCCACCACCGACGAGGCTCGAACCCCTTACCTCCTGGATGTGACCTGGCCGCAGTACCACTACGCCACGTTTAGATTATGATGTTGAGTATCCAAATTATAAGATATAATTTTTTATTTGTTTACAAAGGTGCAGATTTATAAACACGTGAATATTTCTATATCGGCCCGTGTCACTGTGTCGCATGGCCGCTGCGCGGCGTAAGATAAGTCAAAATAAATAATTACCTGCGGCCGCGACCGCTTCGCGGGCGCGACATCGGCCGCTTCGCGGCCATTATTATTAAATGCATGGTCGCTTCGCGACCATGAAACGAGTTTTTTTGCAGTTGCTAATATATTGTGTAAACTTTATGTACACTGTATATTGTGTATGTATTTACTAATTGAGTACACTGAAGTAATTTGATATAAGTTAATCATGCAGGTGTGTCTGTATACCAATAGACAGCATATAACAAGCATGATGTATATCAATATATTTAGTATACTGTAATCCTGTACATCTCATCATGATGGATGATGAGTTAAATGGTGAATTTTCACAAGTAGCTCCGATGAATATCCAACCTCTGATCAACAGGAGAACAGATGTCCAATCCCAAATCCTCCGTCATGGAACAACTGTGCCAATTCCTGTTTTAACAATCGAGGCTGGCATCTTACACTATTTGGGTTTTCAATATAGCACTGGACTTGCAAGATCTAGCATGTTACACATGTGAATTGCAATATGTCACAGTAAATCATAGGCATGTATAACAGTAATGCACAGCCGCTATCGTGATCAGGCTGCATGCGTGCATGCCAATCAATAATGCATGGATGTATGTATACCAAGCACAGCCGTTATCGTGATCAGGCTTGTATTTATGAATGTATCCATGTATGCATGTATGCAGTATACATGTGATCAAGCTGATTATTATCACAGTATAACTCGTGCACACAATCACAGTATGCTATGTGATAGTGATCTGTGATATGTGATCTGTGATAGTGATCTGTGATAAGTGATTTGTGTCACTCCCTCACAATCACAGCATGTTGTTATTTAACAGGCTGTCACTCGCATACTATCACACCATTTATGTGTATAACGATGATGATGTCGCACACACGATCTCTGCACAGCATGTGTGTGTATAACGATGATGATGTCGCACACACGATCTCTGCACAACATGTGTGTGTGTATAACGATGATGATGTCGCACACACGATCTCTGCACAGCATGTGTGTGAATAGTTGGGCCTTATTTTAGCATGCGTCGATCTGTCGCTGTATGCGCCCATTTGGTGCGATTTACGAACATCGCGATTTTACACACTGTATATGTCGCGTGATACGAATTGTGCATGTCGCATGTCAATCTGCATACTGATGTATGCGTCGCACGGTACGAATTATGATCATCGCACATCATTATGTATACTGTACGTGTCGCGCGGTACGAATTGCGAAGATCGCTGTCGCAGTTGATGAGATTATGTGCATCTCTGACGCTGTTGATGAGATTATGTGCACTGACGCTCATTTTTCATGTACGCGCTTAATTCTCGCACATCGTACCATAACCTGCGATTATTGACAGCATACATGTACGATATTTATGTACGAATCGTACATCGTGCGCACACCTCGTCGCAGTATATATATCCTTTACTGGAATGCTGCTGAATGCGATTATGTCGCGCCGATGATTTTATGCACAACTCCGCTGATCGCTGACGATGTATATCGCTGGCGACGTATTGAAGCAAAAGCTGTCGCGTATGTGCAGATATTCGACGGCATGTGCGAACTCAGTCGCGCTGCATACAAATCAATATATATATATGTGTGTGCGTGTGTGTCTAGTCTGCTACACACGTGTTCTCGTTCTTCGCCTGAGCGGAGGATACCAATGTCACGGTTCTATGCGAACAATATGTGTGACGCTGCTGTTATTGAACGGTAACAGCAAACCGCAATAGTCTGGTGGGTTATGAGTGCAGCAGTCTGTTGACCAGAAGTGCTTGCTTGAGCCCAATGCTCCTCACATCTCTAATGCTCTCACGCATCTCATGCGTTACCATCATCGGGTTGTGAACCCGAGAGCACTAGGTGAACTTCCCGCATCGGCTGGTCGATATCGTAACCATTGATGCTCGCATGTTGTTCAGTGCATGCTTGAAGCGAAGACGCATCTTATCAGGACACTTCGGTTCTTCAAGAACTTGTCTTGCTTCGCCATCTCGATGCCATATGCTTGGCCTCTCGATGACAGATGTCACTCACCTTAGGTGGATGCCAGGCATTATGACTGTACATGTCATACAGCAAACACTCAGTATTAAGGAATCAGCCAGCGTTTGGGGTCACGATTTTAGTGATTTGGCTGGCTGGACCAAAAAAAATAAGGAAGAGGTCCGAAATAAGGAAGGCCGTCGCTGGCTGACATGCGTTCGGCAATCTTAAAATAAGGAATTGACGTTGGCATAGCTTGACGCGGTGCACATGGCTAATTATTGCACATGGCATTAGGCAATTGCAGGCAGTTCTTCGTAGTGAGACTGTGATAGTATGCCGTCATTCATGTCCGTGTGAAGCTCTCTAAGCTGTTGCCTACTCGCTGGGTCCATTTTATCACTTCGAAAAATCAGCACACAGTTTTCTCGAAAAATTCAGTTTGTAAGGCTGAGGAAGATAACGAATGGCGCTGGCTGGCTCATGAATCGCGTTCCTTCTAATGAACGAATTCATTAAGACAGCCGGTGCGGGGGGAGGTCGGCCGGAGCCGATCTCCTTTCATTAAATATGAGTGTTTACCGTAGTCGGCCGTAATCGACAATACTTGACGACCGTATGTCATTATGACACATGACATGACATGACATGGTATGACAGGTATGACATGTATGACACATATGTCATCGGCCATATCCCTGACATCCCCCGACATCCTTGAGATATCCTGCTCAGCACATGACTCAGAGACGTTTGCTTATGTCAAAGTCACCCGTGCCACCCTGCAGCAGCCGGTTTGGGTTAAGCTCCTTCACTACCTCCTGATGGCACCATGCCACTACCGCACCCTCATCAACTACCTTAAGCACAGACACAAACACGGGGCCGTCAACCCATACTACCCGTGCTTTGCTATGTGCTCTGCCAAACCCCCCGACAGACAAAAGTTCCACCCTGCGGTCATCGTTTCAGTCGACCATCGGCCCGGCTCACAGTACAGATACCAGGTCTTCTTTGCCACTGCAGACTCCCACGATACAGCGCACACGGACACACATGCAGTCATCATTGACCCGGCCGAAAAGGCTATGCTTCTGGATATCCGAGACTCAGACACAGAACCGTCAGAATTCCCAGATGACGTGTCCATGCATGAGCCCGACCCCACTACCCTCAGACAGGCCGACATCTCCCCGAACAGAGCCCACTGGTACTCAGCCCTCCAGTCTGAGATTGGCGGCATCCTTGAGCCTGAGCGAGCGCTCCACCCCATACGGTGTGTTTCACTATTATAATATAGTGGCATTTTAGGGTGTGCAGGGTTACTGTGACCCTCATCACCTACAGTGACCTTAGGGTGTTACATGGTATCAGTAACACCTAATTATATCAAATTTAAGCAGTGTGAACATTTCCTGAAGGAATGAAGCAAAACTGCATTTAGCATGTCACTGTTTACCACGTGATACTTGAGAGGTACGTTACACCCCCTAGTTTTTGCACGTGATTATTAGGGTGTTACATGGTGTTACAAGTGCTGAAATATTTTCCCCATATACCTTAATAGGTAAAAAATTGGATCAGCAAAAGAAATCAGACCCGAATTTTCATTTTGAAATCATACGTGTGAGATTTTTACCCATTTTCACCACTTTTTGACTTATAAGTCAGTGAGTGCGTGAGCACTAGGGGTATACTACAATGTATACAGCTGTTACACCTCTGTAATACATCTCATCTGAATACATGAAATGGAATTTGACATTTTTCATGTTTGTTTGTGAAGATATATGTATGGTCAATTTTTGGTACATTGGGTTTTGCTGATTGAAACCCATGATAAATAGACCAACCCCAATGATATATATATATATATATATAGGTGTATCAACTTTAAGTGCAGTCACTTAAGTGATAACTTGTCAGTAACCTATCATCTACTTGGGCATATGGCGGTGCATTGAAAGAGTATCAAAGTGATATCTTCAGGTTCCAAGTAAATTAGAACAAAGCTCGATTAATGAATCAGAGCAACGTCTATAATAACCTCTATCAGTTGTCAATATGATTACCGATCTGAGAGAGTTACATGCATTTGAACTGATCAGAACTGTATCAATTGTCAAAATGCAATGTAGAAGTTGGTGTTGCTCCAGCGATAGTAAAGGTATGGACAGTGTTCAGCAGTTACCAGCTGCATTATGAACACCGTATACTGCCTTCGGGTCTGGAGATATTCTCCATCCAGCCCTACAGCATGTGGGTTTATCCTGTTTACCATAACTATCGCCATCACTGACATCCAACACGCACATGTGTTTGTTGGATGGTATCTACATTATCATACACATGGTTGATATTATAGTTGATCATTTCACTTAATGAATCAGTGAATGTCAACATAGTGTCAGTGATTGTGCATTATGCAGGTACTTGCTGATTTAGTACATATAAGCAAATTGATTATCATATAAGATGATCTGTATACCACTGGACAGCATGTAGCTAATGTGATATATATCAATTTGGTTAGTAAGTTGTAATCCTGCATATCTCATCATGATGAATGGCGAGTTGATTGATATATTTCACAAATGGCTCCGGTGAGTATTCCTTTCATTGATCAACAGTAGAACAGTATTCCATCCCAAATCCTACGTCAGGAAATACTGAGCTAATTACTGTCTTTATGATCATGATTGGCACCTTATGGCTACTACCCGAAGGTCCGGTCCTCCCACAAGGACCGAAGTGAATTTGGGATATATGCCGCGTGTTTTCGATATAGTTGGTATATGAGTGCTTTGGGGTCATATTTAGGTGTCCAGTAATTATCTAAAAACTTGTGTTGGGTGTAATACTCGGTGTAGCGATGTGGTTTACGTTATTGAAAAGTGGGGGTGAGACCGCTCGAAATTAAATAAAAAGGCCGGTCCTCCCACAAGGACCGGAAGTTCCCAACCCACCTACACTCACTAAGTGGCCTTCCTAGTGCCCACTGCACTTAAAAAATACTTCAACATGACCTATTCGTGCCCTCTACAATGTACAACATCTTCGGAATCCACAATACTGCGGTATATATCCCTCACAATGTCATGCACCCACGAAAAAAGTAGATTTCATCAAAATCGGCCATCCAAAAATCTGCTCTCGCCGAATTCCAAAGCAATGTTCCGAGTAGACTACTGCACATATTGACATGCTTAAGCATTCTAAAAATCGATAAACATGTTTACATGAAGTATGCGACGTGGCACATCATACATCTATCATATCCGAACACTATTTGGCATTCATAGTATCCGTAGTAACGAAAAAAAAACATTTGAAAACCTTGGATCAAAAATGTTTTTTACAGGTGTAAGGTCGATTTGAGTGCGTATATACACCCAATACGAGGTCGCCAACATGTATAATCTTGCAAGTATGATTGGGTATGATGTTAGGATAAAATTTTGTACTTGGGCGGCTTGTTTGACCTGGAATTCTATTGGATAAAAATATTTGAATGGCATGGCATGTTTTTCAACGTCCTCCAAAAGTTGCAACTCAAAAATGATAGGGTACATGCTACAAATGCATTGGATATAGTCATTTTATGACGATATACGGTTGATGGCGCATATGGACACTCAGTTTAGGTCCTAAGTATACTAAAAACCGAAGGGTAGGCACTAAGACCGTCAAGATGACGGCTAAAAGAATTCCCGCATCACCGGTCCTTGTGGGAGGACCCAACGCCGTTTCGGTCCTCCCACAAGGACTGTCGGGCAGTAGCCACTTATACCAAGTGGGTTCATTTATAGCCTACACTTGCACAGCAGGTATGCTATGTGATATATTGATGCAACATCTGGTATGTATGTAAGATGTGCATATCTACAGTGTAACATAGTTGTATTGCTTGATCAACCCCCGGTTCCATAGGGTACAAACCTATGGTCGGTTAGGCGCGGACAGACAGTCACCAAGTCGATCGACAGAACTATATGGCGATTTCAAGATAAGTCCTTACTTTTTAATCTTGCAATACTTCCATGATACACTGTTAATATATGCCTATGTATGCCTACTGTTATCGTGATCAAGTTGGATGTATATATGTGTGCATATATGTCAAACATTTATGACCAAACTGATAATTATAACAGTGTGAATGGTGCATATGTCGCAGTATAACATGGTGGAATTGTGCTGCATGGTGTATACTGCATGCTGTATGCTGCATATATGGTGTCGATGCTGCATGGTACAATGCACATATGACTGCACAACATCAATGTTCATCTGATGTTATAATATTGTGCGTCCATTGTATGTACATTTGCCAGTATTTGAACGAACATCATTTCTGCATGCTATGTGCGCGCGTCACAGATATTGAATGGCGCGCTGCATGTTGATGTATTACGGATCATGCGCCCTCATCGCGCGTCCCCTGCGCATGATGAAATCATAGCAGGTGCGCATCTCCTGACGAGCTAAACGCATCGTATGTGCGCGTCGATGAGCGATTTTTGCAAATAATTTGCAATAACGAAATTATCATGTGCGTGCGTTGCACTGATCGATTAGTGCGGATAGCGAACATCGCTGTCGCCGGTGTATGTCGCTGCGGATAGCGAACATCGCTATCGCCGGTATGTGTCGCATGGTACGAATGCCATCGCGCGTACGAATCATACATACTGATGATGATTTTTCATTCCCGCGTCTGTATGCCGCATATCGTACCAACCCTGCGAAATGGTGACAGCATATATGTGCGATCCGTACGCAGTGCGCACACCTTGTCGCTGATTATTTGCTGACGATGTTACTGCGAATGCTATCAGCTGCGAATGCGTACGCGATGATGATTCCTCGCGCACTCCGTTTTCTGACGATATTGTAGCGAATGCTATTATTCGCTTGTAGATGATCGTATATGTGCGATCGCTGTCGCCGATATGTATGCGCGAACCTGTCACACTGAACGGCATGAGATCGGCAAGCAAAAGCCAGCCCACCATCATCCCTGAGAATCCCTCATCATGTGAGAAGCAAATCAAGAGCAGGGCGGGGCCGTGACAAGATACCACAAACACATACATATTCCCAACCCAAATGCAAAGCAGCATGGAAAGATGATACGATGTGACCGATCGTCGCCAAACAATTGTTGGCCTCTGGGTTACGGAGTAAGCGGACCCTGCTGGCATGCCCCCCAGTGGCTCCCGGTCGATGGATGGGACCTGTTGGTCCATGGTTATGTCATGAATGCAGTCACACCACACAGCATGGACACCCCATGTCAAAAAAGGAAAACATGCGGGCACCTAAGTGCTCCCCACAAAATTCAAGGGAATTCACAGAAGGTGTACTTCACCACCTTCTGCCTCTCCTCGCAGCACGACAGACGAATCTACCGAGCTCTCCAAGAGGCAGTGCCCGCCAAAATGGGACCAGAGAGAGGGATAACAACCGCCTCCCAAAACCCACTTCCACCCGGCGGTCGTCCCCGTTCACAGCGATCCGCCAGTGCTTCATATCAAGGTCAAAGAACACAAGTCCCCCGGCATGTGTAATAACCATGAGCACTGTACACGGAGAGGGAGCTAGCGTCAGACGAATCCAAGACACTCCCAAAAAGCGAGCCGTAGACGAATCCCCGACGCACTCAAAGAGGCAGTACCCATCAGAAGGGTACCACAGGGACAGCCACATCCCATCATCCAAATCATTCCAGTGGCCGTCCCCGTTCACAACGAGATGCCAGTACCCCATAAAGTGGGTATCGATCACCAGTCCCCCGGCAGGTGAAAAAGCCCCAAGGCACTGGACATAAATAGAGCCAGCCGCAGACGAATCCCCGACGCCCTCAAAGAGGCAGTACCCGTCAGAAGGGTACCACAGGGACAGCCCCATCCCATCATCCAAATCATTCCAGTGGCCGTCCCCGTTCACAGCGATCCGCCAGTACCCCATAACGTGGCTGTCAACCACCAGTCCCCCGGCAGGTGAAAAAGCCCCAAGGCACTGGACATAAATAGAGCCAGCCGCAGACGAATCCCCGACGCCCTCAAAGAGGCAGTACCCGCCAGAAGGGTACCACAGGGACAGCCACATCCCATCATCCAAATCATTCCAGTGGCCGTCCCCGTTCACAACGAGATGTCAGCACCCCATAACGTGGCTGTCCACACCAGTCCCCCGGCAGGTGAAAAAGCCCCAAGGCACTGGACATAAATAGAGCCAGCCGCAGACGAATCCCCGACGCCCTCAAAGAGGCAGTACCCGTCAGAAGGGTACCACAGGGACAGCCACATCCCATCATCCAAATCATTCCAGTGGCCGTCCCCGTTAACAACGAGATGTCAGCACCCCATAACGGCGAACCTGTCACACACACAATATACAATATACAATATATCTACTGCTGCACACGCCTATGTGTCCTCGTTCGTCGCGTGGACGGAGAATGACCACTGTCAAGGTTGTTATTCAACTTTTCAGACTATGCGGCTGCTATTGAACGGTAGCAACTCGCAACAAGTATTTGGTGGGTATGAGTGCAGTCTCTGGTGTCCAGAATCATCTGCTTGAGCACAATGCTCCTCATATACCTCAATGTCCTCACACCTCATAGGCGTTACCACCATCGGGTTGTGAACCTGAGAACATTGGGTGAACTAACAGTATCGGCTGATCGAATTAGCCTGTTGATACCCGCATGTCGTTCAATTCATGCTTGAAGCGAAGACGCGTCCTCTCAGAACAGTTTGTTCTTCAAGAACTTGTCTTGCTTCATCATCGAGATACCGTACTCGGCCTCTCGATGACAGATGTCACTCATGGTGAGTGGATGACAGATATTATGACTGTACATGTCATAGTCGACCGTACCGACGATACTCGACGACTGTATGTCATTATAACATATGACATGACATGACATGTATGACATGTATGGCACATATGTCATCGGTCATATCCCTGACATCATTCATCTCATCGACAACTTTGACGACAACGACACGGTTCTGGATTGGTTATTCTGGTTCTGGATTGGTTATTCTGGTTCTGGATTGGTTATACATATGGTATTTATGAACTTATGATTGGTTACCTATGAGTGGTCACTTATGACTGGATATTCTATGACTGGCTTTCACCCATGATCACTTTATTCATTCACTGTTATTTCCTCATAATTACTTCTCATTACCTTGATATTGCTGTTACTTACTGCATCACTCCAGCATCAGCTCACACCACATGTCCACGTGATGTGGCGGTGTCATACAGGACCTGATATTAGACAGTAGCTATTACCTATATGCATAGTACTAGTACGCATACAGTAGTCACAGTCTCACTCCCAGTCCTTCTAGTGATATCACTCGACACATGGCACATCGTTATCATGCGGTCATGGACCCAGGGACCTACATTCGATAGTCATGGACCCAGGGACCTACAGTCGATAGCAAGGCACGGTATCGATAACTGTCGATAACTGGTATATCGATATATCGGTAATATCGCTATCAATCGATACCTTTTTATGTCGGTATCGGAATATCACTATCGACTAATACTGCATTGCGTACTATTGGTATCGACTAATAGGTTGAGGACGAATATTGCAATCGACTAATGCCACGTTTGCACTTATCGGTATCAACTGATGCCAAATCCATGACATATCGGAAATAATATCGGAAAATCGGAAAATCGGTATCGATCTTTGGATCGCACTCCACTCTGCTTTCATTCGTCCATATTGCCATTCTCCTATGGTGGCGTTAAGGTTTCATCGACTTACGGAATGAGTGTGTAATTTTCGGACCCCGCATCGAAGCATCGATCCGCCCCTTGCCACCCCATATATACGTAATTCGAGTGGGTGTTTCGGACCAATTGTCTCATTTGTCAATTAAAATATTATGGCTCGAACTCGCGGACCTAAACGTAGAAAGGCGAATCACACAGACGTTGTGTTGGTTGCCCAAGGCAAAGGATTGGTCAAACGCACTCAGAATCATCCGTATGACTCCGCTGGGAGTGACGATGTGGAATACCAAGTGAGGGAAATCAAAGCGCACAGGAAGTGCTACGGCGTAGACCAGTATCTCGTCGGCTGGGAGGGGTTAGCAACTCAGCACGATACGTGGGAGCCCGTGGAGAACCTGCCAGGTTCGGAAGACGCTATCACAGCGTTCTGCAAGGAGCAAGCCGAGAAAGCCGCGGAGTCTGAGGCTAGAGAGGCAGGGAATAAACGTAAACGCTTGTCGACAGCTAGAAGTGCACCCAACGCCGATGGCGATGAAAGAGATGATGCACCAGGTATGAAACGACGGAAGACTCCCCTTCACTATTTACGCGCCGACCCGCTTCGTTGTGTGTGTGTGCGTATAACAATTATCTAACTTTCGTTGGATGACCACAGAAGTTGAGGAAGATGGACAGCTACTCGACCCCAAGAACGGCAAAACGAAGCGTAGGGCTAAGGTGTGGGGCTACTTCTGGATCATCAAGACCGACGGTCGTGTCACGCATACGGTTTGCAAGTTGTGTGGCCCGAACACTACCCCTGCAGCTTATTGTGGCAACACAAGCAATATGCGCAGTCATCTCTCACACGTCCATCAAGATGCATTCTGCCAGTTGGTCCTCGCTGAGAAGAAGGCCGAGGGCGTCAGCGTCGAGAGCAGCAACTTTGGGCATGATACCCCTGATACTGGGACTATCGAGGCCATGCTCCCCCAAGTTTCAACTGAGAAACGTGACGTTCTACATAAGAAGTTCGCGCTATGGATCGTAAGGAGGCGTAGGTGCGTGCCCTACAATTTCGGAACACGCAGCTTTGTGAACTTTGTTTGCCTTTGTTCTCGGTGCGTGTGCAATATGCATTCTTTCGTGCTCAGAGAATCAATCACGAGTAATCGCATTTTTCGATAGTGAGGATGATGAAGTGGGTGAGTCATGGAGAGACTGATTTCACCCCCCACCATAAGGTGGGGGTCTGTCTCCTGCTTTCCCCCCTCGGAGTGCAGTGCATGTGTCACTGCCGTGACTTGCCGTTCTGCTCCGTCCGTCTCCGATAGCACAAAACCCTCAATTATGTTTTATGATCTATCTTAGACTGCGAAACCACCCGAGCATCTCGTCCCAGCTTCACAGGGTTTGTGGAGACTGAAAACACGCATATATTCCACCGTTGTCGTTTATATCCACCGTTTATTTCACCGTCTCTGTCAGGTTATGGGCCTCACCACTGGCGAGTTAGCTCACGCTTTCATTTTTTTTGATCCCGTACCTTGTGCGGTAACCATCTCCGTTTTCACCAAATTCGGCTGAGCACCTTCGTCCTCTTTGCCGCCATCTTCACCCCGCGTGCCCCTTGACACCGGGGAATTATTCGAGCACCTTGTCCTCGACCACATCAACCTTTACCACACCAACTTTTCAGCATTTCACGTTACGTGCTCCCAACAATGTCTGCGGAGCGCATTTCGCTGACCAGCAGCACCTCTACTGCCGGAGAAATGGTTTACCGCACGACTATTTTGACCTCACCGGCGGTTTCCTCGTGACATTTGACCCCACTTTCACTTTTACATCGCTCGATTTAGTTAATTTTACGGAAAGTTACGTTGACACCAAGAACCCAAACGCGCTCTCGACTATCTGGCCAGCAGCACCGCTCCTGGCGGGAAAAAGGTTTACCGCACGACGTTTTTGACTTCACCGACGTTTTCCCCGCGAGAATCTACCTCAATTTGACCCTTTCATCGTTTGATTTGCTTGATTTTGCGAGAAGTTCGCTTTTCGCTTGGGAACCCTAATTTTGGGTTCGCAGATTTTGCAGTCAGCAGTCAGTGGTCAGCGAACATGTCCACTGGACCTCAGCGTGCGCGTATGGCCGCTGTTCGTTCAGCGTTGAACTCCTTTCGAGTACATCGGCAACATTCTACCATTGGCTATGGTGTGGTGGTGTCTGGTGGTGTTTGCGCACCAGACACCAAGCTCGAGTCCATCGCGTTCACCATCGACAACGAGTGCTTTGACTCTTTCGACCTCATCCCTCCACTTCCCTCACCTTCACCTTATGCGCTCCCTGGTCACCATCTGGTGGTGTCTGGTGGTGCTGTCACGCACACTTCACCCTTCACCATCGTCCCTTTCGAGCCTTTTCCCATGCGCTCAACCACATCCCTTCACCGCATTTTTCACCTTCGCCCTCCTCACCCCCTCCTCATCGACGCACTTGCTCTGGTGGTGCTGCACCACTTTTGGCCTTGGCACCGCACGGGCGTTGGGTGATCCCGGGACAATTTGAGAAACCCTAGATCGGAAGCTGTGGGATGGACGACTATATCTGTGCCAGCGCAGGCAGATGCCACACTAGCTGAGCTGAAAAAGGCTCCTTAGGGTTACAGATGTAGATGGCCGGCAGGCCTAGGATAACAGTGTGTACATTGTACCGTGGCACTCCTCTCCTTCGGGAGGAGGTGGTGTCATGGAGAGACTGATTTCACCCCCCACCATAAGGTGGGGGTCTGTCTCCTGCTTTCCCCCCTCGGAGTGCAGTGCATGTGTCACTGCCGTGACTTGCCGTTCTGCTCCGTCCGTCTCCGATAGCACAAAACCCTCAATTATGTTTTATGATCTATCTTAGACTGCGAAACCACCCGAGCATCTCGTCCCAGCTTCACAGAGTTTGTGGAGACTGAAAACACGCATATATTCCACCGTTGTCGTTTATATCCACCGTTTATTTCACCGTCTCTGTCAGTGAGCTCATAGTGGCGGAAAGGGCTGAAGATGAATTTGAAAAGTACATGGCACTGCCTGCAGCAACAAAGCATACATACGGACCCTCTAGTATGGTGGAAAGCTGCTGCTAAAAACCTCCCACACATGGCCAAGATGACGAGGCAATTCCTGGCTGCGCCTGCTAGTACCGCAGGTGTATGTGGAGCGTGCATTTAGCGCCTGCGGCCAAATGCATAGTGACCTTAGAAAGTGTCTAAAAGAGGGTACCATAGAGCACGCACTTATGGCAGCGATGAATTAGACTACTTTGTTATTACAATGTAGAGTGCTAGAGTCCAGCATTTGCATGGAACAATAATTATCGGAATAAGTCCGATATATCGATATATTAGTTTATTGGTATTACTCGATACCTATTTGTGCACCTATCACAATATCGCAATCGACTGATACCTGTTCTCCTAATATTGGTATCGGTTAATAGCTTAGGATGGCATATCGGTATCGACTAATTAAAAAAATTGGATATCGGTATCGACTAATACTTATTTTTGACTTATCGGAAAAAACTAATACCACCTAGAACCAACCGATACCGTGCCTTGGTCGATAGTCATGGTCCCAGGGACCTACAGTCGATAGTCATGGACCCAGGGACCTACCGTATTTTTACAGCATCATATGTTCACCCTAGAGATTCGAGCTTCACACATATGTTCACAGAGACTCTCCGGCAGACTCGTTATATTCAGATATCGATATTATATGTTATCCTGTATATTTCAGCTTGCTTTGATATCAGTGAGTCTATGATGTACGTGGAACACAGTTTGTTATCCGCTTAGAGTAGACGCTTCGAGGGCTTCGCCTTACACGTCGACGCCAATGTTTATTATCATTATTATCGTTATGATTATTATTTATTTCCCCCCAAAATACCGATCCTCGGGTCCGTTAGCTAATTATGAGATGTGGCGAAGAGCTACGGACAAGTGGCTCAGCAAGGACACTACGCGACTAGGGGTGTGTGTGTGGGGGGGAGAGGAGGGATGGTGGAGGAGGCGATGGGGAGGCGGTGGTGGTGATGGAGGTGGAGGTGGCGATGGTGGGGAAGAGGGTGAACTCGGTGGTGGGGTGGGGGTGGAGGAGGTGGAATGTCACTTCCGCAGCAACCACCAAATCACACAATCTCGACACATGTCAACAAAGAAGCCATGCGCAAAAATAGCTTTACCAAGGGAAACCCTCTACTGAGGGTAGTCCTCAAGGGCCCTGCCGTGAAGCCCGAAGGCCTGTGCGCTGTGCAACGCCACCATGATCCTCTGCCCCCAATAAGACTCGAATGTCGGTGTAGACCACGTCGCCGAAGCCATCTCCGGCCCCAACCGATCCTGCCTCCTGCGAGCGCAGTCCCGCAAGAGCTGCTTGGCCTGCTCCCCCAATCCTACTGAAGTGCAGTCGTGTGGGGAGCATGAAACTTCTTCCGACGAAACGGAATCAGGAATGAAACATCTATAAACATGAAACATGTTTCGTGTACTGACACGTGTAACCATGCGATAAATGGAAAAAAAGCTGTGCATCCGCCTGGCAGGAGGAAGCCACGCCCTTCCCACCGTGTGTGGCATGAATAATAAAAGTATTCCAGGTTTGAGAGAGTCCCTTCTCGGCACCATCAGCTCAAATCCAGTCGAGTGGTGGTTCTGAAGTTCGGATGCTGTGGAAGTGATGTGCGAGACCTATCGACATGAGCGTGAAGACCGCGTTCCAGGTATTCACAACTTTTTTCAACGCGTTCAGTATGATCAGATTGATTATACAGTTCCCCACTTAACATGGTATCGAACAATGACTACGCTGGATGCAGTGCGGCGCTCGAAGCTATGCCTTGTCAATAATTTACTTCGTCGTTGATTTTCTTTTCCTTGCTTCCTGCTGAAACTGTGCTTTATACCTGAAGTGGGGAGGAGTTTTTTGTTGAATGCAGAGCGGTGACTGTAAAGCGCTGAAGAAGCTGTTCAAAGACGAAGGGGCTTCCGCAAATTTCTACACCGACAATGGTGGCATCACCCTGGCCATACCCTCACTGCATCTTGTTTCCCCTGGGACCTTGCGACTTCGCGGGGCATGCTTCGTTTCGCAGGGGGGGCGCTGTAACGACTCTGTCGGGATATGTTAGGCCGCTGACCTGGATACGTGTGCTATGTTTTCAGGGTGTAATTTTACTGATTGGACTGGACTCATGCAGGTGTGACTTGAATAACTCAAGATTTGCATGCCATTTCTTACTTGTGCGTCGCTGCATTGTACGTCGCTGCGTTGCACTCGACGCAGCCCTTCTAGAAGCGCATCGGCCAGGATCAAAAGGCACGGGACTCGTGACTCGCAAACGCATTTTCGGGTTCACGCTTGCACTCTTCATATGTCATTCCGCGCGTTCGACGAACCAACGGCGCAGGGATGACGCGGCTCTTCGTCGTGTGACTCGAATGTGCCTCATTTTTTCGAATTATGCAGAGAGGCGGTTGACTGTTGCAAGGATGAAGTCGCAGGCGGTGGCGGAGGGTGACGAGAAAATGACGCGCCTTCTGCTGAAGGCTGGCGCGAGTGTTAATCACATCACCAGGTCGGTCAATCTGATATCCTCCGAGGTCAAAGCAGGTTTACGGGTGAGAGGGGCTTATGGGTTCTTAAAAGCGAGGTGGGGCCATGGACAGAGAAGGGGGTGGCAAGACGGTCCTTCACATAGCGGCGGAGCGCACTGAGTTGAAGTCGTACCAAGCGCTTATCGAGGTGAGCCTGAGGCGGAGTAAACATGGAAAATGAGGCATCGTGCTGATGTCCAACGGACGGGGGGTGCTCGGATTGATACCAGTCCTCCAGCTGCAGAGGAAATTCTTGCACCAGCATGCGCCACTTGACCTTTTACCCGACTTGTTTGCGAGACATAAAGGCACGATTTTCAGTTGTGAACCTGCTGAAACGAATCCACTTTCGGCCGGATCTGAGAAACTGAGAACCTGAGAACCTGAGAACCCCGCTCTCGATCTGATTTCTTTCGCGTTCGAACGAGCTTCACCGCTCTGCTTGTCAGCTTCTTCCCCTCGTTACCGCAGTTTACGTCGTGCAGTACCTTTTTCTCGATTGACAAAAGCTGTATGAGGACAAAAAAAACTTTAGAAAGGGACCTAAGTTCGAAGGTCTTTTTTTCCTGGCGGCACACCTATTTTCTATTAGTTCTTTCTATTAGGTGGGCACACGATTAAGTGGTGCCATGTACATTTTCTTAGTCCCAGTTCACTGCCTGGCGGGTGTGTGGTGGCACACGGTTGCTGTTGTGTGATCGGGAGGCGGCACGAGGGCGTGCATATGTCTGCATGCTTGTTTTCTGTGCTACCCAGGTGGCGCGTGATCTGGTTTGTGGTCGCGCGTGACAGCTTTTGATTTCGTATGGAGCGAACCCCGCCGGCCCAGAGGATAACGAGGGTTGGGCACCATGCGACCGCGCAATGCTCCGGCGTCCCTACAACATGAAGGTGGTCCGGGCCATGATCATCGATCCCGCAGTGCACGAGTTCCCTTACAGCCGGTCAAGGGGGCCGCCCTCCCTGCACCCTGCATGCATATGGTGCCCTCCCCCCTACCTACTTTCTCGTCTAAGTCGAACCAACCTTCGACCCAAGTTATTGACTTAAACACTTGGGATGGTTCTGGATCCCCTGGGCATAACTTGGTCGCCTTCCAGAGTGCCAACATCGCTTGCCATGCATGAGGCGTTGGTGCGAGCAGGATGAGGCCCCTGATATGACCTCGCGGTTTACACCCGCTTATTAGGAGGCTGATGCAAACACAATAGAGGGAAAGCACTCGAGGGCGGTGGGTGCACGCTGCGAGCTGTGAGCTCACTCTACTTGTACTGAGTGTACTGCGCCAGGACGGCATACAAAGTTCAGCTACTTGAGATCCTAAAGCTTCCAGGATGGAATCAAGGCAGAGGGTGGGTGGGTGCAGTGCCAGAAGCAGGGGCCTGAAGGGAGTTCTTGACGCCGCGACCTTCCTGGGAGGGCCGCCTCGCAGGGGAATCTGTCGATGCTAAAGTTGGCAGTGTCCGTGGGAGGAGTCGGGTCAGCAGCACATCCTGGTGAGAGTCCTTCACGGGACGCTCAGCTGCGCCTGGAATTCCACGGCGGGGCAGGGCCTTCCACAGGGCGCACGGCGGGGCAGGGCCTTCCACCGGGCGCACGACAGGGCAGGGCCTTCCACCGGGCGCACGGCGGGGCAGGGCCTTCCACCGGGCGCACGACAGAGCAGGGCCTTCCACCGGGCGCACGGCGGGGCAGGGCCTTCCACCGGGCGCACGGTGGCTTGCACCCTTCAAAACATCACGCGCTCAAGTTACCAGCACGTCCAGTGCCAGAAACCCGGTGCCGGCATCTCCTGTGCTGGCAAGGGCAAGGCACGCGCCAGGAGTCACATGCGGCGGGGAGCTTCTCGCCCTGGCCTGAGGACAGCAGGGTGCTGCAGGCGGGGAGGGCAGTGAGGCTGCGGAAGCAGGATGGGCGGCGATCCACACCGCCTGCAGGTGGGAGGCTTGCCCGCGCACTGTGCTCACTGCCCCTCGCGATTGCTTAGGGTGAGTTATGCAACTCCGGCAAGGATGCAAATGCCGGGGGATAACAGAGCCTCGCATTGCCGAGGGGGGTGAACAAGCGCACAGAAGGCGGCGCACTGTATCGCTGGGAGATGCTGCGCAGCACATGGCCAGTCGCATGGAGAAAGGCCCAAACAGCTGTGATTTCTCGGGCATGTGCGTGACACACTGCCACCACGACGGCCGAAGCTCTAGCCGTGCCACGCTGCCACCACGAAGGCCGAAGCTCTAGCCGT
>LGRX02014302.1:0-18202 GCA_001247695.2 Cymbomonas tetramitiformis | reverse complement strand
ACAGCTGCGTCGGCCGCTTCTGCAGGGACGCGGACCGTGGTGGGTATAGCTGCGTCGGCCGCTTCTGCAGGGACGCGGGCCGTGGTGGGTACAGCCGCGTCGGCCGCTTCTGCAGGGACGCGGGCCATGGTGGGTACAGCCGCGTCGGCCACTTCTGCAGGGATGCGGGCCGTGGTGGGTACGGTTTAGTGCTGTCGTAAGGCGCGTGCGGGAGCTGCCTTTGCCGATTCAGCTATAGCAAGTCTTAGAACAAGAGCTGCCGCCGTAGGATCCCCTTTTGCCTCCTCCTTGGTGTTCAGAAAGCTGATCTTCTCTACCAGGGCCGCCATGATCTCGTTCTGCTGCGCCTGCTGCTGTTGATGCTGCTGCGCCAACGCCTTCAGCACGTCCTGTTCGTTGAATTTCGGTCTTGCTGAGTCGCCTAAATCCTCTGCTTCGGCATCGTCTGTTGCCGGTTTGCTCCCCTTGAACGCAACAATGTTTCTCGGTCTTAAATATCTTAATTAAATCTTGGGAACTATTTTTCAGTGTGCCCAGACAGCAATGTGAATTTCATGAATTTGTTTTTCAGAAGTGCAAAAAGTCAGAGCCGAGTCCGTGTCTGCTCACACTCATGCTTTCGTACAATTGTCATTATGTAGGCAACTCTTGGACAATTCGAACCAGCACTGTCACAGGTGGTGTCACAGGCTCACGTTTAATCGGCGGCAAATTTTGAAACCACTAAAACGACGCTGGCTCCAATTTAAACAGAATATGGGGTGAGGAGTCATGTGCGCGTGCAGGCAGGATTGGCTGCAGCAGACCTTGTGGAGGAAGGGTCAGACGCCTTCTGGCAGTCGCTGAAAAAGCTGCTTGTGCGGGCTGCAAAGGTTTCATCCTCACTCCTTTCTCAACGGTGAATTATGGTTTCCTTTGCGCGTGTGGCGTATCCTTATTGGACCGCTTTGCGCGTGGGGCGTATGTAACGTACATCCATTTTTCCATACTGCATTGCATTTGGTTTGAGATATGTGTGCGTCGGTGTCATCTTGTCACGACCCGGCCCTGTTCCTGAATGCTTCTCACATCCACTGGGATGCTGGTGAGATGACTCACGGCCAGCCTTTCGTGCCCCAACTTCTCTCTCTCATTCTTACCCCCATGCACTTGTCCGAGGGCCGCGTGTGATGTCAGTCGACGAACACCCGGATTATACCTAGAGCATGCCCCTCTTCAGATCCGCAACCCAAGCAACCACTGTTCCTGAGCCCTTCCCCTAAGAGCAAAGTCGAGTCCGCATCCAAGGTATCGGGTAAAGGTGTACAGTCTGACGTATTGGCCCAGAGTCTCGAGTTTTGCGCAGCTCTCCTTGGTCGTTGGCGTTATGCAAGTACCACGCTGGTAAACTCGGTAACCTATTGTCGTTGTGACAATCATTGTTAAACACGGAAGGGTGGCATCAGGGGCCCGACGACAGTCAAGCTGTGCCACGAGTCTGTATCGAGGTATCTTGTGCGTGTGGTAGCTCTCTTTTGCTCTCTTCCGTTCTTCCCGCACCCACCCCGTCCCCTCCCACCAGTTTCTCCCCTGGCTCTCCCCATACCTGAATGATGCTTTCGATTATACGGTCCCGGTGCGGCCCGTGCGAGCGAGGTAGAAAACTTCCCGCGGGTTGGGTAGATTCATTTATGCGCCGCCTGCGTACTAATGTTGTGCCTCTGCAACCGGTTCACCTCTAACACCCGAGCTGCCCAAGCCATCTCCCCACCACCAAGCTTACGCTCAGGACCACCACTCTGCTTCCCGCCTGCCTCAAAGCCTGGTTTCAACAGAGCTTGTCCACCCACGACACGTCCGGTGTTCCAAAGGGCTGTCCCAAGGGGCTGCGAATGATAAACCGAATTGCTTCCTTCTGACCTTGCACGCCGGCCACTGATCTGCGCTTGCAACTCCCTACCCCCAACACCAACTCTATGGCGGTAAAGCCCTTGCGCTGGACATCCTGTAAGGGAGGTGCGGTCTTGAGTGATGCAACCCACACTTGCACTCTAACTGTTGTTTTGCACTTTACCCCTGCTCTTTATAAGGACGGACCAGGGCAAATTACTTAAATACTTACTTACATAAATACTTACTTACTTACATACCTAATCAAAGCTCAAATCCCAACGGGCGACACCAGCGAAAATTCGATCTGACGACGGTCAAACGATAACGATGACATCGCCAGTTCGCCACTGCATTCGCGTACGTGTGCCACGACGCTACGCCACCCCGACGTTATGGCATGGCAGACGCGGTGTTCAGAATACTTTGAACTTTCACAGATGAACAGAAAGAGAATTGCAATCGTCAGAATAATAAAACCCGGTTAGGCGGTTACTAATCGTATCGTGCCAGTGCCGTCCGATCGCAAAATGACGTCAAATATTCGGTCGCAGGTCTAGTGGAGATCTTTAGATCGACTGGCCTAGTACTACTTGGGGTCCCATCCCCACATATGCCTGTGCGTCCCAAGCACCCCCGGTGGCCAATAGTTCACCACCCGGTCGTCGCCTTTCCGACAACTGCTCATCGAGTTGAGGCCCATGCCTCCCCTCATTTTTCCGCCGCCAGCCCACTGCCAACCACCTCCGGCCAGGCATCGGCCCTGGGCCAACCGGATAATCAGACCCGCGACCCCTCATACGAGCGTGGACAAGATCAGCCGAAACAACTTCTCCTCCCATCTCATGCCACTGCCAATTGTCGCCTCCTCGTTCTCGTCCTCACCCCCATCAGCATCCACCTTCTCTTCCATGCGTGCATCATCCACTTGCGTTTTCTCCACTTGCAAGGTGAAGGCCACGTTGTCCTCAATCTCGGTCAGGAGCACAGGGGTACGCACGGTCCCGTGTTGCGCCAGGTCCTGGATGTCCACCCCGATGTGCCGCATAGTCATCCACATCCGATTGAGGTCGGACACTGGTTGACCGGCGTCGCTGGGCATGGTGGGCAGCCGGTAGGAGTAGTGCGTCTCCGCTCCATGGCTGAAGGTCACCGAGGAAGAAGAAAGGTGGTTTCTCAACCAGAAGGAGGCTCCCTCCAAGGTCCAGAGTAGCACATCTAGACGTCGGGGGCGTGAGTCGCCGTAGTTGGAAGATGGTGGAGAGTCCGGTGGTGGACGATGATCGGGATCGGCTGATTCAGACGGGGAAGGAGATAAGCCGGGAGCCGGCGGATCAGCCGGTGCCAGCGGAAATGTCCGGGCCGGTGCCGGAGTTGGGCCGGTTGAAAGTGCCGGCATCTGGCCTGATCCGCCTGCCGGAACCGGCGCGCCTGGTAATAAGCCAGCCCATCTGAAGGCGTTATGGTCAGGCGTCAGAGGTGGCGCGATCGCTGCGAGGTTGCCAGAGAGCAGGTGAGGATAGTGTTGAAGCACATGCTGATGTAGATTCTGCATGTACTCCGAGACTGCCTGCATCATCTGGGCCCGCACGATGTCTTGAGGAGGATGGTTCACCACTGGGATCGAGGCAGCCGAGGGCGTCCTAGCTAAGGAAAGGTCAGCGATCTGTCCCAGGCGCTGATCTGCCAGCCTCTGTTGATGCAGCTCCCATCTCTGATGGCGTCTTTCCCGGCGAGACGGCTGATTCACTAAGTTGTGACTCTGTGATAAGTTCCTGACCGTGATTCTGCTGAGGACATTTGCCAGAGATGTTGGATCAGAGACTGGGAGGGAAGGTGGTTGATATGTTGCGAGACCTATGGAGCGCCTCGGCAAGGTAACAGGGTGCGGCTGCTGATTCTGCTACTCTGGCATCCTTGATAGCAGGGGTCCTGGCATTTGAGAAAAACTAGCGGCTCCGTAATCGATGAGGTCAGTGAGGAGGTCAAAGGTCTGGACCCGCGGTTCGGCAGGGACTCGAGCATATCCGTATCCGTAGCTGCCTCCATAGCCGCCTCCGTAGTCGCCTGAGTCAAAGAGGAAGTCGGCGATGTTGTCTCGCTGTTCATCTCCGACTCCTGAGTCACCGATAACCTTACCAGAGAGGCACCGATAGCGTTGCGCTCCATATCAATATCGGTAATCGATGGGGTCAAAGAGGGCCTTGCTGCCGGCATGCTTATGTGGCGTGAGCCATCTGTGAAGCCGGAGCCATTTGTCCTCCCCGCTCCCCCCACCTCCCCGTTGCTCGTTGAGGGTGGAGTTGGATGGATTGAGAACGAGAGGGCTTCGCCAGGTGTCTTATGGCCTATGCCATCTGGCCTCCCCGCTGCCCCCACACCCCCCTGGTCAGGGCGCGGAGTCGAAGCAAGATTCGCACCCTGCTTTGGCGTTGCCGTTAGTCGCTCACATCAGAGCGTGAGGGGCCGTGAGGAGGTGGACGCAAAGGAGTTGCCAGAGTTGCGCTGCGGTCGCGCTCCGATGCATCTGCCATTTCTCTCAACACCGTCGAAGAGGGCGTCCAGACGTAGGTCGCTGGTCTGGCGGAAGCCGCTCCAGCGTGGGCAGGCTGGGACGTGGTCTCACTGAAGGGCGTCGGCAGCTGTCCGTGCGGTGAGGTCATCATAGTGGCTCCAAACCAGGTGTGCGGAGTACTCCTTCGGGATGCCGAAGATAGGCTCCTCTGTCGAGGAGGTGGTGGACTCGGATCGCCGTTTCGCGGTGGGCTCCTCCGACGAGGCGGGGGAGGGCTCTTGTGGCGGGCCCGAGGCGGGCTCCTCTGACGAGGCGGTGGAGGACTCCTGTCGCGGGCTCCAGGCGGCCTCATTCGGCCAGACGAAGGCGTGACCACGCTGACATGACGCTTGGGTGTCGCCATCATGTCCAGCCCTGCACCAGGTGTAGGAACTCTCAGCAGCCGCGGTGACATCACACCTGCATGGCGCTGTGGCGGAGAAGGCAATTTCCTAGGTACCGTTGCAGCTTTCTCCATTGGAGGTGTCTCACAGATCTATCCAGTTTCCAGAGGGGTCATGTGGCTGCGAAACTCAGGGGCAGTGGCTGACAAAGTTGGCTTCCTTTTGGGTATGCGGAAGTCCGGCTCACCTGCAGCGGTCGCTGCCTTCTGTGGCTGGCCAGGAGAGGGCGCCTTGTAGGTGCCCTTAGAGCCCTTGCCAGTGGCGGCTTCACCATTTTTTTAGATTTTTCACTCCATGACAAGAACATGATGGCGACACCCAAGCGTCATGTCAGCGTGGTCACGCCTTCGTCTGGCCGAATGAGGCCGCCTGGAGCCCGCGACAGGAGTTCTCCACCGCCTCGTCAGAGGAGCCCGCCTCGGGCCCGCCACAAGAGCCCTCCCCCGCCTCGTCGGAGGAGCCCACCGCGAAACGGCGATCCGAGTCCACCACCTCCTCGACAGAGGAGCCTATCTTCGGCATCCCGAAGGAGTACTCCGCACACCTGGTTTGGAGCCACTATGATGACCTCATCGCACGGACAGCTGCCGACGCCCTTCAGTGAGACCACGTCCCAGCCTGCCCACGCTGGAGCGGCTTCCGCCAGACCAGCGACCTACGTCTGGACGCCCTCTTCGACGGTGTTGAGAGAAATGGCAGATGCATCGGAGCGCGACCGCAGCGCAACTCTGGCAACTCCTTTGCGTCCACCTCCTCACGGCCCCTCACGCTCTGATGTGAGCGACTAACGGCAACGCCAAAGCAGGGTGCGAATCTTGCTTCGACTCCGCGCCCTGACCAGGGGGGTGTGGGGGCAGCGGGGAGGCCAGATGGCATAGGCCATAAGACACCTGGCGAAGCCCTCTCGTTCTCAATCCATCCAATTCCACCCTCCAACTCCACCCTCAACGAGCAACGGGGAGGTGGGGGCAGCGGGGAGGACAAATGGCTCCGGCTTCACAGATGGCTCACGCCACATAAGCATGCCGGCAGCAAGGCCCTCTTTGACCCCATCGATTACCGATATTGATATGGAGCGCAACGCTATCGGTGCCTCTCTGGTAAGGTTATCGGTGACTCAGGAGTCGGAGATGAACAGCGAGACAACATCGTTGACTTCCTCTTTGACTCAGGCGACTACGGAGGCGGCTATGGAGGCAGCTACGGATACGGATATGCTCGAGTCCCTGCCGAACCGCGAGTCCAGACCTTTGACCTCCTCACTGACCTCATCGATTACGGAGCCGCTAGTCAGCTCAGTCATTTCAATAAGTTTTTCTCAAATGCCAGACAGAACCCCTGCTATCAAGGATGCCAAAGCAGCAGAATCAGCAGCCGCACCCTGTTACCTTGCCGAGGCGCTCCATAGGTCTCGCAGCATATCAACCACCTTCCCTCCCAGTCTCTGATCCAACATCTCTGGCAGATGTCCTCAGCAGAATCACGGTCAGGAACTTATCACAGAGCCACAACTTAGTGAATCAGCCCTCTCGCCGGGAAAGACGCCATTAGAGATGGGAGCTGCATCAACAGAGGCTGGCAGATCAGCGCCTGGGACAGATCGCTGACCTTTCCTCAGCCAGGACGCCCTCGGCTGCCTCGATCCTAGTGGTGAACCATCCTCCTCAAGACATCGTGCGGGCCCAGATGATGCAGGCAGTCTCAGAGTACATGCAGAATCTACACACATCATATCTACGGTGCTTCAATGAATGGTCCAACGCACCCGATGACCATGTCCGACTCGGTCATGGTCACCAGGTGTTTATCGTGACCCTTTCGACATTGAGAACGACGTTCGGCGTCCGCCCCCACTCCGTCCCATGCTACATCGATGTTGGACGCACCTAGTTGCGACCGCAGGTCCGACCTCGGGTCAGACGTGCATCTCACAGTCATCGCACTCTCATCGCACCGGGGTCTGAAATTTCAACCAATCATATGCGTGCTACAAAAATATGCACCAATGTTCGTGCTGCGATGCTTTGACCTGGCAGGCGAATTTTGAGATGGTCATTACAAAATTTAATGGCATTAAATGTTAAAATCTCAAAATAATGACGTTGTCATCGTCGCAACGACGAATTCGTATGTCACTAGCGCGAATGCATGACGATGACGATGAAGACGGACAAGTTTGGCGGCGCGGACAATCCGCTCGTATCACGCCAGTGCTACGCGAGTGGTTTTTTGTACAGAATTATGTCGGTCTGTACAGTTTATGTCGTTTTGTACAGTGCTTAACCCATGTCAACTCAAGTCAAGCAAGAAACCCAAAGTTCATTATCACGCATATCACACGCACAGCACGCACAAGCATTTTCAAGCATTCAAGGCATATAATAATTTGTATTCAAATTTACTTTCTATGATATGTCTATCTCAGCATGTGCCATCCAGAGGTTGTGCATGTTGAGCATACATCGATATGAAGCCCATCTTGGCGTACAGCATCTTGCAACGCGAGCTCTAGGAGGTCGCTCTCGCTCGTTGCATTTTTTTCTGTCTTCCTCGCTTTTCTATCTTCGTAGAGTTGCTCTATTAAGACGGACTTGTGAGGTTTCACACCATTCCCAGCGAATAGGTCTTGTCCTCTGCGAATGTACTTCACGCACACATGCCAACTTAGGTTTTCCGATGATGGGATAATGTAAACAGTTTTCTTCTATTGTTGTTGTCCCCACCAAACCCTCCGCAATGGATAGTTGCGGTCAGCGAGCCACTGCTCTGGCAAAAGAAATGCGCAGAAGTCACTGCACTCAGATGCGTAGAAAATGAACGCAACATCGCTCATTCCACTCGAGGGTGGTGCACAGATGTAGTTTGCATTTAAAGGACCCCCCCAGTCTTTCGGGTCGAAGATGTCCTTGGCTTGCCACCCCTTTATCGACTTTGCCATAGCTCGGTGGTCCACCGACATCAGAGTGCACTTCTCTTCAAAATCTTTCTGTAGGATTTCTTTCACGTGTCCCATAATTCCGGAACCCGCTGCAAATAAGTCAACTATCACCCTACTTTTAATCTTCTTCGAGTCTTTGAAGTTCGTGACATCGAAATTGGTGAGCAGTCGACGAATATGTTTCGCATCCACAACTGCTCTGCTCTGTTGCCCTATGTCTTCGAAAACGTCATTAAAAATAAGCTCTGTCCAATCTGTCTCGAATGGAAACTTCGGACAAGTACGTATCTTGCATACGCACATGAAAGCCACTTGCACTTCTCATGTACGTATCGCGATCTGGGATGCGAGCGCGTTGTTTTGCTCGCATCCGAGAATCATAAGAGCGACACACGGTGCATATACCTCGGTCAAATGTACTTTCATCGTGGGTGCACTGTCTTTTCGGCATATTCATTGATATGTCGATTTATTCTGTCCGAAATCACATCTCCGAGTGCGTAGCTCCTTAGCTGGAAAAAAACATCGGCCACCATTGTTAAGCACTGTACAAAACGACACAAACTGTACAGAACGACATGTTTTTGCGATAGACGCCACAGTACAGTTCACTAGTGCCTATGACATACTCGACTGTCACAAGGGATGATCGGTCATTGACTCGTGCCGCGTCATGTCATGGAAGGTAATCGAACTATCGAAAGGATTTTTCGCGAAATAATTACTGCACCATCGAACCTTTTATCATCAAACGGCGATAAGTTGAGTTTGTGCGCCACGTCAAAAACATTTTGAGTGCTCTCTTGGTGCTATCGAGGTCCGACCTCAGGTCCAGACCTAAGGTCGGACCTTGGTCAGATCATGGATCGATGAGTCAGTGTTCGGTCTACTAAGGGTCCGTTCGAGCGTCGACATGCAGCCGGTGTCGGCCTGATCCCTTTCGTCATCGACATCGGATCACTATCCGATTCCTATTCCCGGTCGAATGGATGGATCATTAAGCCGACGCACCGTAGTTATGATGTGCATCAGCATGTGCTTCAACACTATCCTCACCTGTTCTCTGGCAACCTCGCAGCGATCGCGCCACCTCTGACGCCTGACCATAACGCCTTCAGATGGGCTGGCTTATTACCAGGCGCGCCGGTTCCGGCAGGTGGATCAGGCCAGATGCCGGTACCTTCAGCCGGCCCAACTTTGGCACCGGCCCGGACATTTCCGTCGGCACCGGCTGATCCGCCGGCTCCCGGCTCATCTCCTTCCCCGTCTAGATCAGCCGATCCCGATCATCATCCACCACCGGACTCTCCACCATCTTCCAACTACGGCGACTCACGCCCCCGACGTCTAGATGTGCTACTGTGGACCTTGGAGGGAGCCTCCTTCTGGTTGAGAAACCACCTTTCTTCTTCCTCGGTGACCTTCAGCCATGGAGCGGAGACGCACTACTCCTACCGGCTGCCCACCATGCCTAGCAACGCCGGTCAACCAGTGTCCGACCTCAATCGGATGTGGATGACTATGCGGCACATCGGGGTGGAAATCCAGAACCTGGCGCGACACAGGACCGTGCGTACCCCTGTGCTCCTGACCGAGATTGAGGACAACGTGGCCTTCACCTTGCAAGTGGAGAAAACGCAAGTGGATGATGCACGCATGGAAGCATATCCTCGGCCTGCTCCTTAAAATGGCAGCCAAGCATATCCTCAGCCTGCTCCCTAAAATGGCAGCCAAGCATATCCTCAGCCTGCTGTTTCAAATGGCAGCCAAGCATATCCCCGCCCCGCTTCCCAAATGGCAGCCAAGCATATCCTCAACATGCCCCTAAAATGGCAGCCATACATATCCTCAGCCCGGCTTCCCAAAATGGTGCTAAGTATATCCTCGCCGTCCCTAAATGGCAGCCACATATCCTCGCCTGCTCTAAATGGCAGCCACATATCCTCACCGGCTCCTAAAATGGGAAGCCAAGCATATCCCGCCAGAGCTCCCCAAATGGCGCCCAGCATATCCCCACTTGTTCCCAAATGGCGCCATATCCCGCCTGCTCCCCAAAATGGCGTACCAAGCACATCCTCGCCTGTCCCTAAAATGGCGTACTACATATCCTCACCAAGCTCCTAAATTGCAGCCAAGATATCCACTGCCCCCAAAATGGCACCTGCTGTCATCCTCGTGCTCCCAAAATGGCAGCCAAGTTATCCAGCTTGCTCCCTAAAATGGCAGTCAAGCATATCCTCATCCTGCTCCCTAAAATGGCAGCCAAGCGTATCCTCAGCCTGCTCCCCAAAATGGCAGCCAAGTATATCCTGAGCCTGCTCCCCAAAATGGCAGAGTACATGCAAATGTTGTGTCGGTGTTGCCAAGGGCAGCCAAGCGTTCAAAAGATATGTAAGTCAACTCTTTCATTTGCCTTCCCACCGTACTCAACCAAAGAAATCTATATGTTGCTGCAATGTCCTTGGCAGAATGCGCACATTCATAGATTAATTTTCATGTATAGCACACGCACACACGCACATAGAGAGATGGCTTGAGCAGCTCGGGGGGAGGAGGTAAAGCGGCTCCAAAAGCATGGCAGCGGCGTGTCGGCGGTGCACTTGCAGAGGCGCTCATCAGGTGGCCGAGTGAGGTTGGGGTGGTCCCATTCTTCACTAGTGAGCTCCGGAGAATCCGGATCAATGCCCCGAAGGGTGCGCTGAATCCGTTGATCCCCGGCGTGGGTACATAGTGCAGCCGGTCCTTTGTGGTTATGTGATGCCAAAGGAATCGGTCCAGTTGTAAGCCACACATGTGGCTCGAGCATCTCGGGGGGTAGAGATGAACTGGCTTCAGAAGCATAGCATCAGTGCAATCACAGAGGCGCTCAGGAGACTCAGGGGATCTCATTCTCCACAAGTGAGCTCCGGAAAATCCGGATAAATATCCCGGAGTGTGTGCTAAATTTTTTGATCCCTGGTGTGAGTACATCGTGCAGAAGATGTTCTGTGGTTACATGTTGCCAAAGGGATCGGTCCAAGGATAAGCCACACACTCAATTGAGACTTAGGGGGTCCCATTCTTCACTAGTGAGCTCCGGACAATCCGGAGAAGTGCCCCGAAGTGTGCGCTGAATCCTTTGATCCGTGATGTGGGTACAGAATGCAGCCGAACTTTTGTGGCTATACGCGGTGCCAAAGGAATCGGTCCAAGGAT
Source organism: Cymbomonas tetramitiformis (assembly GCA_001247695.2). Classification (NCBI taxonomy): domain Eukaryota; kingdom Viridiplantae; phylum Chlorophyta; class Pyramimonadophyceae; order Pyramimonadales; family Pyramimonadaceae; genus Cymbomonas; species Cymbomonas tetramitiformis. Next base: position 7,242 of record LGRX02014302.1, on the reverse strand, counting down.
TCAAGCCACGCTCAAGGTCAAAAGGAATCGAGGCGGTGGATCAGTCTCAGCCCCTTGGGACGACCCTTTGGGACACTTGGCGTGTTTTGTGTGGATAAGCTTCTCTTCTTGAGACTGGGCTTTGCGGCAGGCAGAGCACAGGGTGATAGTATTGAGCGCAGGCTTGGTGGTGGGGAGATGGCTCGGGCAGCTTGAGGGGTAGAGATGGACCAGCTTTAGTGGCACATCTTTACTGCGTGGGCAAAGCAGTTGCGGAGGCACTCGTATGGCCTAGTGAGGCTTAGGGCGTCGCGTTCTACACTGGTGAGCTTTGGAAAGTCCGGCTGAGTGTCCCGAAGTGTTTGCTGAAACCTTTGACCTGGCGCGTGGGTGCATTGTGCAGCCGGCATTGTGTAGCTATCTGATGCCAAAGAAATCGGTCCAGTGTGTGAAATTATATATAAAGTATTCTGGTTCTGGTATGTGCATGCAGGGAGGAGTGGTGCCATCATCCAGCTCGTCTGCTCTTGCATCGGCCGCGAGCATGGCAAAGGCGTGGCGGTCAAAGGTGTGTGCCTTACTTCCAAAATGTTGGTCATTAATTAAGGTAGCATAGCATGTACCAACATTTTGTCTAACACATTACCCTGGCCAACACCGATATCATTATTGCGGATTGTACCCGACAGATATTTATGAGTTGACAATGCTTGCTATTGGTCTCTCAGGCCACAAAGACAACCAACAAACAGCGTAGTGGTGCTCCGCCTTCTGTCAATAGTGCCGCCAATCTCGGGCATCGAGAGACTGCAAGCTATCCTTAGGGATGGAGAACACGGCCCATTATTATGATTTATTATATTGATATGCATCAAATGCAGGTAATGACTGCTTACATCGAGGTGCCATAGAAACCTATATTTGTCATTCATGAAATTATAGAGCTCCAAGGATGTTTGTAGCAGGGGAGGGACGAGCAGCAGAGGTTCCCACTTAGAACCTGCATTACCTAATCCCTATCAGCGCCTCCAGAATTTGCATTCACTGATTCGTAAGAGTGCCTCGCTATATACCATTATCGTGGATGACCTAGTGTGCACAGGTCAATGTGCCCCCTTGTTAGTAAACGGAAAAAATAGATTAAATGAATACATGAGAAGGCGTGAGTGTGGGGTGTAAGTAATCATGAATGGATTTAGATGCAGAAATGTGGGGTGTATACGCGTGATTGATGTGTAGAAAACGGGTGAGAACTTTCAATGGATATTTCGGTAAATATGACATTTTTTCAGTTCTCGTTTCAGGGAAGTGTCAAAAGGAAGTTAACAATTTTCAATAGTTTTCAAATCATGTAGGTTGCATGGAAGTGTCATATTGTCATTTGCAAGAAGATAGGTTGAATGACTCAGCAAGTCGCCCCCATGAAAAGGGTAGGTTTTTATCGCTTTTAGTGCATCTCGTTGGATTAAATATTTCAATGTACGGCTTTTGATGTACGATCGGCCGATGACGCGCGTATGGCGCCTTGATTAAAAATTATCAACGGTCTCTCTTACACGTGTCACACTTCTATAAATATAAAAACCGAGTCAATATAGCCCGTGGAAGGAATATCCCTCAAAGCCGGTATAAATTGTACATGTGAAGAATAGTATGCCGACCTATTTAGCTGCATGTGTGATGGTTGAATGCTATATCGATTCTTTTATAATGCGCAAAAAGTGATTTAAAAACCATATATGTGATTACATACGATTTTTGAATGTAACCGAGCGAGTGGGTGCAAAAGCCCCACTCGTCATCAGGATCTGATCGTAAAGTGTTACATACCATTAACGGAGCATTTTACACATCTGACGAGGTTCTGAGGGTTGAATATGAGTTTTTGGCCAGTTCGTGAAGCAATTTTGCAAAATGTGACTCGTTTTCGTGGGGTACTTTGGGAGACTTTAGCAAGGCAAAACTGGGTTCGTAATCACAATTTTATTTTTAAGCAGGATTTCACTAAAGTGGTAAATATCAAGAATTTTCATTTCAGAAATTTATCCAATACCCTCATAGTTAATGGTGTTCCAACACACTCGGCTGGTCCATTTCATGGAAGCAACTACTAATGCTGCGGCAAAAACTAGAAACCTAGCTCTTCATCCTTTGGGACCTTCCCGCTTACACGTTCCCACCTTAACCATGAACCTAACCTGTGAGCTATCTGTGCGTACTAACTCGTTGCCATGCGGTCTTCTTAATCATTCTCGGAAAGTCAATGCCCCCGAGAGGATCTTCTCTTCATTCGTCAAGGTCACGTCCGGGTGCAGCGGAAGGTCGGTAGGCTTGCCCGCGATCTTCATGAATTTCGCTGGCACACGAGTGCAGCAGGCAAACTTCAAGCAAAATTGAAATTTTGTCTCAACCCAAACTTCATTCACCAGGCGCTTGCCCATTACCGCAACGCGTGGCGCACGTGCCCCCAAAACAGGCTGTTCCACTTTCTTCCCGGTCTCCCGCGCCAAAGTTTTTTGAGTGGCACATCCTTGTTGACAAAACTTTGCCGCACAAGTTGCCTGGCGTCCAGAACCAGGGAGTACCATCCACTGACCTTGTTTCATTCCGTTGCCATTTGCCTGCACCGTGGGTGTCGGGGTAATCTGGACCGCCGCCATTTCCTTCAAAAGGTACTGGACTTCGTTCACAGTGAAACCCGACTGCAGGTAAACCCAATTTCCAGGTGTGAACTTGGCTTCCTTCAGCACGCAACACATGTGCACGCACCAATGCACGGCGGTTCCTCGGCCACGTCTTGTCATCAACGTTTGCCAAGTCTTGCAGCTACAAGAGATGCGTTGTCTTGCCACTTGTTGCTCGTTACGTTCTCCGAAGAATACCTCCTTGGACGCGTCGATGTAGCCGAACACAACTTGATGTGCAACTTCTTTCTTGCCATCTACGGCCACGGTGAAACTGCGATCAAGAATGCCGTTGACAACATTTCGCCTTGAGAGCCTCGGAGTCGGGGCGCCCACCTGCAAAATGATACTTTACTATGAAATTAGGAGAACACGTTTCAGAAACAAAAAGTGTTCATTCTAGGGTTTCTAGAGTTTTAGGGTGACTCACCTGTAACACGGTGCACTTTGTTTCCCCGAGAAACAGGCGGTGTGGCCAGTTGGTACATGACCTCCAGTTGAGTCCCAACACTCAACCTCGCGCCAAGTCGCTCCGTAGAATGGTAGTGCACCTCACCGAGGAACTCGACAACGAGCTCCTTCTTCACACGCGCCGAAGTGAACCACTCCTTGTCCGCCGCGGTGCTGTTCCGGTCCGAGTCCACCAACCATTCCCAAGCAGTGCCGTCTTCGTTTCGCTTGGCAGCGATGATCGCGGGTGCCGCATCAGTCAAGTCGACTTCCACGCGCCTTTTCTTTGGGAAATGGCGTTGCGTGTCCGGGCGATGGTTGCGGGAATCCAGATGGGAAGGGGTTGTTTTCAGGTACGCCTCCTGTAACTCATTCAGCGTGTCACATGCGAAGTGACGACCTCGACGTGAAGCCTGTTCCAGTTCGCGTCTTTCTTGGTAAAGAGTTCCAGTGCGGCCATGCTCTCGTTGTTCATGTCCCCCCGCCAAGATGAATTGCAACTTGTACGACTGCTGGATGAAACTGACCGCCGTCACGTGGAAGCACTCCGCCATGGTGACGAGTCCGCCGAACACTTTCTTCTCGCGTCCGATCAAAGGTTCCGTCAAGTTGGCACCCTTGTCAGAGAAGAAATGCAAGCAGCGCATTGCCTCTCGCTCGTAGAACGACACAAGCTGCATCAGGTTGTACTCCACGTCCTTCCTGGTTTGCTGCTCGATGAAAATGAACAAAGACTTCCGACTTTCCATGATCGTCAAGGGTGAAAGGGCTTCAAGCCAATTGTTGGTCAATCGATTGTACTCCTCCTCCTCGAAGTCGTCCTCCAGCCATTTGCAGTGATTACCCACTGCCTTCACCACGTGCAAGTCGCAATCCTCTTCGATGCATTCGCCCTCCTCATTGGTCACGCGGGTCTTCCTGCGTTGGTCGAGTGGCAGGTGCTTGTTGTAGTGTAACCGGAGTCCTGCCCAGCCACCTCCACCACTGTCCCGCACGTACCGTCGGGCACGAAGGCTTGGTTTTCCTTTCGGAAATTCCTTGGCCAGTAGCTCCTTGCTATAGATCTCGCCGTTCACATCTTCCTTGCACTTCAAGGCCAACGTATAGTCGATGCCTTCCCACATTTTTGCTTCGTCTTCGCCTCGCTCGCCTCGGGGCAATGGGAAAGTCGCCAACTTCACGATGCCCAAGGAAGGAAAGACAGCACACACCTGTCACACAATAAAATTAGCCTTAGATTAACAAACTCACGACTCAAACGTTACTAATTGGTTCGCAAACCCTCACCTGCTCAATGACTGAGGTCCTCACTAGGCTGTGTCCACCATCCGAGTAAGCCGGTGAAAGATTGAACGGCGGTTTGCCGATGCGTCTGTCCATCAGCAACATGATCTCCGCAGGAGACCAAGGCAAATCGATGGGAGACATGAAGTATTTCAGCGGATGTCGATCAAAGTGGAACAAGCGGAAACCCTTCGACTTGAGAATGCGATCAAGCTCTTCACATTCCTTTTCTGCGCTCTTGTTGATTTTATGGTCACCAAGTGCTTGTTTCGCCTTCAGTACAGCCGCATTCACCGCCCGGTTGTCTTGCACCTAATGCGAAACAAAAGAAATAAACCAGTTTCCTCATTAATGTCAAAAAGTAGAGAAACATGTAAACTTCAAAGCGAAACCAAAAAAAATAGCCAGTTTCCTCATTAATGTTAAAAAGTAAAGAAACATGTAAAATCAAAAAAAAGCCAGTTTCCTCATTAATGTCAAGTAAGAGAAACATGTAAACTTCAAAGCGATTCTAATAGAAAAGTACCAGTTTCCTCATTAATTTGAAAACCTTAAGAAACAGATAAAATGCTAAGCAAAACAAAAAGGAAAGAACTTGTACCTCAAGAGCGACATTGAACACATCTTCCAGTCCAACTTCATCGGAAGAGAGCATCTTCTGAAACGCATGCATTGTCGCCGCATGTTTCAGTTTCTCCGTGGAAGCGTGGCCAAAAGCTGGAACGGCTTTCGCAATTGCTTCTCGCGTTTCCGTCGAAAGAATCGCCTTGCCTTTCTTGTTCGCGGGTGTACAAGTGTGCACACCCTTGTGCTCAAAGAATAGAAGTGTCCCAGAAAACTTATTCGATGTCACACGAGCACAGATGCAGCGTGCTGAGCACGAAACAGCCTTAGTAGCAACTTGGCACTTCGGGCACATGGGACCAAAAACCTGGTTCGCGCCCGAAAAATATTAGAAAACGTCACAAAAAAATAACGCGGAAACTTGAGAATATTTCTGGAATGTGAAATAAACCAAAACCGAAAGTATTTGTTTACCTTATTCCCAAGGTATTCCTCGTCTTTGCTTCCTGAGGTACGTTTCTTCACCCGTTTGACGAAGTGCTTACCACCGACTTGAAAGAAAACGCAGTCTTTTTCCTTGCAAATGTACTCGCCAAGGCAGTGTTGGGCACGTGCGGTGACATTGCCTTTCCCGTATAACTCCGTTAACTGCTTCCAAGTGGTATTTCCAGGTTCAGACCAGCAGCGATTGGTAACGAAAAAGTCCAATTGCAACATTGGAACGCCTTTCCTTCCCCCTTCAAGTTCACCTTTAAAGTGCGTAGCAAAAAGAACATCCCCTGAAACGTCCAAGGGAACCTTGGAAGTCTTAACGACATCTGAAGGCCAGACCACCCCTTCTTCGTCGGAAATAGGTGTGCTGTTGGTGTCTTCATCTGGTTCTGTTTTCTTCGTGCGACTTGCCTTCGAACTGACGGCTGTAATTCTGACATCCTCTTCCGAGTCCGAAGATGTTTTAGCTTTGACATTGGAGTCTTCCACCTCAAAATCTTCAATGAAAATCTGGTAAAGATGCTCAGGTTCTACTGGGTACAGGTCAGAGGTTTCGAAAATATCGTTAGTCTCCAAGTCCATCAGCGTGAAACATTGTTCATCGCTCAGACGAAATATTTTAGTAATTACGTCTGAAGCAACGTAGCCTTCTCCTTTTGCGTAGTAAACTGGAAGTTCAAATATTTTTTCTGTGCCATCGCTTTTATAAACAAAACTCACAAATTTTGACCCCATGACAGCACGTTAACCTCCGGAGGCAACACCTCCGAAAAATAGTTTGAAAAGAACAACCCTGCAAACAAAATGTATTTTCGTTTTTTGACACTCGTTCGAAAATAAAGTGTGCCAGCAGGTATATTTAGCGTTCGAATATTTTTTTTTATTGTCTGGAAAAAAAATATTCTAAATTTTCAATTCGAAACAGCGCGCGTACCGACCCGCAAAAATAACGAACCCACAGACGTGACAGGTCAGAGAAAGAAACTCGAGTTTGCTTATTTTCGAAAAGTACACGGCTTACATTTTATATAAACAAAGTCAATCGAAACGACCTCTGGGGTTTTCCATGAACCAATGTTTTGGCTTTAGGTAGTCAATGATCTGCAATGCTCGTCGTTCCATGTTGCGCACGTTGTAATGAGTTGAAAGGCGCCACTGCTCAAGCTGGCAATCGTTACAGCGCAAGTGTTGAATGTTGTGGGTTGCAATCATCTCCCTATCGTGTGCGCCTGCAACAAAGTAGTCAATAAATCTATACACGGAAGGCATATTTTTTATAGTTTTCCACCGGAAAAAGGGTTAACGTGCTGGCGCGTTCTATGTTTTATGTCTTGTGTTGTCTTTCTGGGTTGTGTCTTCTAACGGTGCACTTAAATTTATTTATCGAAAATTATATAATAAAATATTAAAATAATAAAAAGACTACAGTTTCCTCAAAGTAAAAAATCGAATCGAAACCGCGCGCGCTGTGACCGTTAAAGCTGTCGAAGCTGACGACTCGACGGACCGACCGTCTGAAATTTTAGCAAAAAGCCTGAAAAGAAAATATAAAGTAAAGTACAGTAAAACCCCAACCAGCTTCTAGCAAAGCGTTGCGCCGACTTATTACTTTTTTCTCACTCTACGCGTTCTCTCTTTTTTTTCAACATGCCAAAAAAGAAAGCTCCTGCAAAAAAGGCGGATCAATCAGAAAGCACTACAAGGCACAACTACCAAGAAGTTTTCGATGGGCACTTTGAGGAATTAATCAAGGATGCAAAGCTTGATGAGTGCTGGTTCGGGGATAATC
>LGRX02014301.1:0-31921 GCA_001247695.2 Cymbomonas tetramitiformis | reverse complement strand
ATCCTTGCGACTCCTTTGGCGCCCCGTAGCCACAGAAGACTGCACTATGTACCCGCGTCGGGGATCAAAGGATTCAGCACACACTTTGGGACACTCATCCGGATTCTTTGGAGCTCACTAGTGAAGAATGGGAGCCCCTAAGCCTCGCTGAGCCACCCGAGCCCCTGTGCATCTGCACCACCAGCGCACTGCCGCCTTGTGCCTGAAGCCAGTTCATCCGTGCCCCCCGATCTGCGCGAGCCATATCTCCACCACCAAGCCCACGCGCAAGACCACCCCTCTGCTCCCTGAGCCTCACTGGGCCACCTGAGCCCCTCTGCGGCTGTCCTGCCGGCGCACTGCTGCCGTGTCTCTGGAGCCGGCTCACCACCGCCAATCGAGCCACCCCTCCACCACCAAGCCCACACCCCACATCACCCCGATGCCGCCTACAGCCTGGTCTCAAGAGAGCTTACCCACCCACGCCACGACCAGAATGCCCAAGCGCTGTCCCAAGGGGCTGAGAATGATAAACCGGGTTGTGTGTGCGTGTGTGTGTGTGTGTGTCAACAGAAATTACGAAGATTAAGAATTCGTTTCCTAATGTAATTAACCTGAAAACAGTGAGGGCCATGCGTGCAGTGAAGATGGCTGAACCGGTTGCTTTTGGGGAGGCAGGACAAAACCTAGTGGTTTTGTACAAAACCTAGTGAACCTTATTGTACACGATATCGTCGATCGGGGGTTGACGATATAGTGGAGCGTGATTTCGGGTTTCCCAATGACTGTAGCATGCACGAAAATTAAACTTTCACAAATCTGTTGATTTTTATGGGTTCTCCGTCATGAAATTACAAATTGGTCTACTACGATCAGGGCGGTGTTGTGTGTATCCCCTACCTATGATATGACGCTCACTAGTAGGTTTCGTACAAAAACCACTATCAAATGTAAAGCTTCCCTTGTGACGGATGGCATTCCCTTCCGTCTGACCTCCCTGGGGTGACCATGCGATGCGGCCAATCGGTAACGGCCCTCTATTTTCAGTGGACACAGCAGCAGCCGGACGGTGTCGCTACCCGGGCCGCTTCGTCAGCGCGACATCTGCATCTGCCGAGAGTGACAATGCGATTATCATCAAGCTGGTAGCCATCCTCGACCACTACACCGAAAGACTCGAGAGCTTCGTGAAAGCTTCTCGGTCTGGTGGTGCGCAGGTGCTTCCGCCTAAGAGAAACCGCAAGGGACTGGCCGACTACAGATTGATGGGCACGCCGGCGACTCTGCCTGTTAGTTTCGACAAGGTGGAATAGCGGGCTCTGCCTCTCTGCAACGGGTGCGACAAGGCGGGGCTCGGTTGGAAATACCGCGTGAACGATTTCGACTGTCCCCAAGGCGGCATGAATTGTGGTAGCGGACGGGCTCGACTATGCTGTTCTTGTCAACCGGCGCCGCAAGAAGGCGACGACGTGGCCTTGCCCTGTGTCATGCATTGTTGCATTCTAGACGGCTGCAAAGAGTGGGCCGGCGGCATTCCAGGCTGCGGTGGAGCACTGTGGGCCCCCTGCGGTGATCACATCCGGAGGTGACGATGGTGGAGTGGACCTGTTCGCTTACGGCTTCGCCATGGGCGACGCATGCGATGACGGTGACGACGTGCTGGACGAGCTTGGCGGGCTAATGGCACAGGTGAAGGCGCTCGGAGCGGATCGGGTAGCATCTCTGGTTCTCTGCTACTCAAGCGCGTTTGTATGACCGCGCCCGCGCGTCGGGGCGCTCCCACCCCCGGCCATGCGCGCGCGTGCGCTGATGGTGGCATCGTCGCGTATGGGGCATTCCTGCCCCCGCGTGCGTGATGGTGGTATCCGCGGTAGCGGACCATTTTTGTCGCATGGATGGTTTTTTATGTCGCAAATTATTTTGTCGCAGCTACGACAGCAATGAAGCTGCGGGTATATTTTGTCGCATAAAATTAGTTTGGCGCAATAAAAGCAAGCATTGGAACAAACAAGATATCATAATGGCATGCAACGATTGCACAGCAAAATAACATGCAAGCAATGTTTACCAAGGCACTCAAAATGAATACATCAATACCATCGAACGCGAAAAGTAATGTTACAGCAATACCACCGACCGATATAATATCCTACAGAAGGCAAGCCTAAAACTATTCGACATTCGCCAGTGTTGCCGCAGCCATCTTCAGTCAAAGCAATTCCTGCATGTACAAATCTACGTGGTCAGTCACACAGATTAAAATTGTAAACCCACGAGGTCACGAGGGATTACAAAACAGTACAGCAAACAGAAAATAACAACATGAAACAACGTCGAAGTAAATTCTCCTGCAAAAATACACATTACGCTAGTTATTCAGAAGTGTTGGAATCGAACCCAAGCCAACGGGCAGAATGCCAAACGGCCTCCAAGCACTCTCAGGCACGTTAATATAATAACAAAACCAAGTAACAACGCGGTAATGTACAGGGGAACCAGATCAACAAAGTCAGTTAGTGGAACCACATTCACTGCGTATTGCAAACAGAAAGGGCCATAGATGTGGTCGCTGGTGGCGTAGCAGGAGTACGCTATTCCGGGCAAAAAAGCAGGACGCTAGCTAGCAGGAATGTTTGGGATCAATCCCAACCTAAAGGCAAAAACATGCCCGACAGACTCCAAGCACTCTAAAATAAACCGAGTAATAAAAAAACCTCCTTCCATACTATCCCACGAAAAGAGCTGGTTTGCCGACGGCGCAAGAACCTGAAAAACCGAGCTAGCAGCGTCAGGATGCTGCAACACGAGATTCGGGAAAATTAAGTTAGAAAATATATGAAGTTGGTAAACGACGATCACTCTTAATTGGAAGACGCGCTTTGAATTGGAAGATTTTTTGAAGGTCATTGTTTTGATGGTTTTTACATTATTTCAAACATATCATGCCCGAAAAATAGGGTGGTTATAATTTTGGAAGTTTTTCTCATCGTACGAGGCGGGGTTTTCAGAATTCTTACGATCGCACTAGTCACATCACTAGTGCGATCTGACTTCGCACTAGTCACGCGACTAGTGCGGACTCAAGCGACACACGGCCGTACGGGGCACCCGGCGATGAACCAACGACATTCCGGTCACTCATGATCATTTTGGAAGCATTTCAAACCAAAAACAAAAAATAAAAATAAATTGGAAGGAGTGACTTCTTCCAATTCAGAGCGTTCGTCGTTGGTATGCTGGTACGAGCATATCAACGAAAACAAAGGAGAACCTGCACACTTAATTAGAAATATACACAGAAAAATCAGAATCAAAGCCACACACAACGCTGTCGCTTAGTACGCTTGAAGTAAGAAAGAACTGGCGGCCAAGCTTATTAAAAGGCCTAAGGCCAAGCTTACAGTGAACAGTAGAGTCTGATGGTCACACAACTCCGAACTGTCCCGCCGCGGGCCGCGGCCGTCACGCACGTTATCGCGACAGCGAGTCAGCGACACTTGTTAGATGCGACAATAAGAATCTGTCATCCGACGGTCCGATCGTTCGGTCGACGATTCGATCGATCGGTCGAAAATTAGTTGATCTAGGATTGGAGTATATTCAAGATCGCTGCGACAATTTGAAGATCTTGTCTTCGGAACGTATCCGTTAGCACGCGAAATCAGACAGTCCGATCGTTCAGTCGACGATTCGATCGATCGGTTGAAAATTAGTCGATGGAGGATTGTGTTGTATTCAAGATCCCTGTGACAACTTGAAGATCTTGTCTTCGGAAACGAATCCATTAGCACGCGAGATCGGACAGTCCGATCGTTCGGTCGACGATTCGATCGATCGGTCGAAAATTAGTTGATGTAGGATTGGAGTATATTCAAGATGGCTGCGACAACTTGAAGATGCCCTTCTTCAAGAATCTGTCATCTGATTGTCCGATCGTTCGGTTGACGATTCGATCGGGCGGTTTATACCTTCCGCATATCAAGTGCAGTCAAGGACCGGAAAACAGGCTGGGGATCGACGGTAGAGTTCAAATTAATTTGACTAAATGGACGACATTAAAGGGCGAGGCTTGACAATGGTGTATCTTCTTAAGGCGAGCGACAACGCTGAAGATCAAAATTTGTTATGTGGAAAATATTTGGACAGTTTTGACAGTGTTCCGATGACGATGTCGTTTCGTCCCCCCACCTTTTTTTGTGAAATCGTTCTTTGTCCCTTTAAGGGAACGAAGCTCCATTTCTGGTTTTTCAGAAGATTCCTTTTTTGACGTGCGACAGAAACATTTTTTTGCGACAGCGACAGAAATGACCATGCATGCGACAAAAAAGACCGGGTTCCGGTATCCGTGCGTGGGGCACTTCCGCGGTGCTTGGTGCTTTGTGGCGATGCTAGGTGCTATAGGTATTACCTCTATCACAGTTTCGCGTTTCACACCTAGGGCCTACGACGCGCTCCGCTGCCGCCGGGTGTTCTAGATATCATCTCTTTCACGAAACCGCAAGACGCATCACTATCGACTAGAGCTCTATGCGCATGGCTAGAGGACGATCCGTACACACGATATATTACTACTCATTGGGGTAAGAAATATTCGAGTCCTTAGAGAGAACTTTCGATTTCCCCCAGATTTTCCTGGATTTCCGATGGGTTTTCGGATTGTTGCCCCTCCCTAGTTCACATGATACGCGCATGCGATGTATACGGCGAAGCCGCACATAGTGTCACGGCGTATCATACGTCACATGATATGATGATTGAGGATACGCCACTGCGTATGGCGTTTTAGAAATAAAAATGGGCCCACTAATAAGATACCCCGTCATATGTCAATTATCGACGGAAAATGAAAAAATGGTCATATCTCTATGAGTAATGATCGGATCGGGGTAAAGGAAGTATCGAATCGCATGTGGAAGACCTACCGAATATAGCCATGCGGTTAGATTTTGTCCAAACGAAAAAAGATCTTGGATTGACTGTTTTGACTGTTTGTAGGCAGGGGTGTCACTGCTCTGAAAACCCCAGTTTGGAAACTATCGACAAAATTGAAGAAAAAAAAGACCATAACGGCGGGTAATAATCGGAATGGAGCAAACTACTGTAAGTGTCGATATACATCTACAAGAGTCCCCGGATGCATGGCACTCTGTGACCACACAACCCTAAAACCCTTAACCATAAACCCTAAATCATTCATGTGAGTGAACAACCAGACGGAGTATTCCCGGGGAGGCCCTCCCTCCACATCTCCGCGCCTTCAAACCTCATACACGCCTAGCAACATGGTGCACGTGTTTGCTTGACCTAAATTAAGCTTTCGCAAATGATTTTCCCGTACTCCCACACGGCTATGGCGCCCGTGACCGCCATCTCTGATGTCTAGATATAGAACATAGTTTATGGCTTAGGGCTTATATATTAGGGTTTAAGGAGTTTTCACCTACACGAGTCTATCGGGGGTCTGCTGTAGATGCCATGAGACACCTCATTTCACCCATTCCGATTATTACTTCAAAGGTTATCGCACATTTTTTCACATTTTCCCACTGTTTTCCAAATTCCTGTTAAATAGCGACGCCGAAATGTGAGCGTTGGTGGGGGGCTAGGGGCAAACGTAATATGGTTTCTCACTGCCTCGACTTGGTTAAAATGATGACAATTTACCCCGAGATCGATATCGTAATATATCGCGCCAAAATCGTCGTTCTTTTTCACTTTTGTCGATCATTTCCAAGCTGTCGGCTATTTCCATATGACTAGGTACCATCGTAATTTTATAAAGGGAAGGGATATACGCGCTGGAACTGGAACGTGGTTTCCGTCTCAATCCTGAAATTTTCTGAACTGGTTTGACGGTCATATCGTCCCGCATCGTCTCGCGTGTCATCGTGAATTTGATTTACATCATTATTAAAACAGATTATGCGGTATCTATTTATCTTCCATCGATATCGTGGATTACGATTGTCGTTGGCGTCTTGACTAGCGCAAGTATAAGGTTGCTAAAGCTGTTGTATAAACTGCGCACCAACGTTCACTGCGCATAATTTTCTAAACGTTCGTTCGCCTCATGTGCGGAACGGTGTTGTGGCTGCTGTGTTATGCGCAGGGATTGTGGAAGTGTTTATTTTCCAATTCGTTTTCGGTCATGCATATGTGCGAACTCGCGATACTGGGTGTGTCCAGCTTGTGTCGCAGATGTTCCGATGGCGAGGAGGGACGCACTTTCTTGAGGTGTGGAAGTCTAGGGCAACCTAGCTTGGGATGACACCCAACCACATCGGACTCACCCTGTTCTCATATAGTATAATCCACGCACCTCGGATATGCATGCACATTTTGAGGAGCATCGAGTTGGGATAAGTCATAGGCAGTTTTTTTTGGTTTTTGGGTTTATGGCACCATCCCGAACTCTTAGGGTGTGGAAGTCAAGGTTGGGCATACCAATCTTGCTCTGGTTCGAATCCAACCACATCTAAGTCACAACATTCGCATAATTTCTTTTTATCATGTTGTTATATTTACGCAAAGTTTGCTTTTGATCAAGTTAGAATAAGTCTTAGGCTGATTTTATTTTTTGGGTTCGAAGTTATCTTCAAACCTAAAAGGTAAAATCGGCCATTGCCTTGGAGCCATAACATACTCTTCAAACTTGGTACTGTAGTTGCTTTGATATATATATATATATATATATCCATATATCTATTTCTATAACATTCTCTTCCAACTTTAGGGCTGTATTGCTTTGATACATATTTCAATTCATTTGCCCAACCTTGGCTTCCACACCCGAAGAGGGAAACAATGCGCCATGACCCAAAACGAGATAAATCTGCCTAAGGCTTATCTTAACCCCTACGTTTCTAGACGCGTGCAATACATCGTATTGAACACATATTGCAGGCATGTTGCACGCGTATTGACAATACATGTTCAATACAATACAAAATGTTACAATATGTGTGCAATATGCCTGCAAGCGCTCCAACATGTGTTCAACATAGTATTGCAGTGAGCCCTCATGTATTGGAGACATATTGAAGTTCTGATGCAGAGAGTTATTTCAATATGCCTTCAACATATGTGTAGTATAGGGTTGGAGACATGCACCATGCATGTCGCAGACAATATGAAGGCATGTTGCAGGCATGTTGCCCACATATTGTATACATATTGTAAGTCAACATTCAATATGTTGGATACATACTGCGGACCTATTGGATACGTATTGAACATACAAATTCAGTATGTTGTATATATATTGCGGACCTATTGCATATGTATTGAAACGGAAAATTCAGTATGTCGGATACATATTGCGGACCTATTGCATACGTATTGAACATACAAATTCAATATGTTGTATATATATTGCGGACCTATTGAATATGTATTGAAACGGAAAATTCAATATGTTGGATACATACTGCGGACCTATTGCATACGTATTGATTATACAAATTCAACATGTTGTATATATATTGTGGACATATTGCATATCAGGGCTCGTCATGAATACACTCGTAATCATGATTACTTTCATGATTAGACGTTTTTTGGTACTAATCAAGTCTTGATTATACCCGACAGGGTACTAATCAAGTCTTGATTAGACCCGACAGGGTACTAATCAAGTCTTGATTAGCCACGGCAGGGTACTAATCAAGTCGTGATTTTTTAATCATGACAACAGTGGTGATATGATATATGTGGCCTCTGACAGTCGAGAGACAGTCTGACGCGACGGCCGGGTGGCCGTCGTCGGGTGGCCGTCGGTCGGGTGGCCGTCGGTCGGGTGACTAATATCACTTTGTCTATTTTGTGGCTTCGTTGCACATGAGCACACGTTCGTTCAGGCATCAGGCTCCACAATCGCCCGTGTGTTTTCTCAGATTTCTAGGACAGTTCGTCACGCATACCGTACTTAAGCACGCACTCACTCACCGCAGAATGGGTCGGAGCAAGAAAAAACCCGTTACTAACAGGCAACAGACGCTAGACATGAAGCAGTATCCGGCTTTGAAAAAGCCGCTTGAGCACATTGAGAAACAGATTCAGATCCCGGGGTCCTTTTGGACGCTTGTTTCCGGGCGCATATCAGAGAGCGAGAAGGAAACTATTTTTTTGTGTACCATACGCGAGTTCTCGCTTTCGCAGAAAGTGTCAGGCGAGGCAGCTCCTTCGCAGGCTTTTCGATTGCAGGCGAGCGATGGGTCCGACTGGGACCGACAGCCTTGAGGAAGGCGATGCTAGTGGCGAAATATTTTGGATTGAATATCCACTGCCATTTCTACAGTATTTCTATGCCACATTCCCTCTTTCTACTGAAGAGCAAACACCACGTGCGGAATCCGCTTTGGTACCCCTCACGCCGCAGGATGAGAAACGTCCCCCTCGCCATCCCGACTTTCCGAACCTGGTATCTCCGTTTGCTGAAGTGTACACGTATCATTCAGGTACTTCTGACGATCTGGTTGAGATGGGACCTAAGTCTGGACAATTTGCGACTCAGTTTGTGTGCACGATTAAAAACAGTGATGGCACCGCCTGCGGCACGATACGCAACCTATTTCACGAGCTTGGGAAGTCAGTAAGCACGAGCAACCTGATCACGCACATTAGGCGCTATGCACATGCTATACACATGCCTCCAGACAATGAGCTAAAATTTGCCCCACTCAGATGAGCAAAGAATGACTAAATGAACCAACAACCGAAAATATCCGAAAATCGTGATTAAACTAATCAAGTCTTGATTATACCCGACAGGGTACTAATCAAGTCTTGATTAGACCCGACAAGGTACTAATCAAGTCTTGATTAGACCCGACAGGGTACTAATCAAGTCTTGAGTAGCCACGGCAGGGTACTATTCAAGTCTTGATTAATCACAGGACCCCACTAATCAAGTGTAATCATAGTATTCATGACGAGCCCTGTTGCATATGTATTGAAATAAAAGTTGCCTATGTTGGATATATACTATAGACCTATGGTAGCATAATGATTCGGGAATAGAAAAGTGCAAAATGGGGAATAGAAATTTCAATCTGTTTTTGGGGAATAGGTTTGTGACACATGCATATGCGTCTAAAATTTTGCGTTTAAATTTTTAATAATGCGTTTAAATTTTTTCCCCCCACCCATCTGTTCACTTTCGTTTTGCAAACATGAGGAAGCCTCCGAAAAAGTACACTAGGGTGTGCCTTTCTTGCGATAAAGGCGGGCGTCGTTGTACTATTGAACACACTGATGGTATGCATTTTATTGTCCTCTATTCAAGAAAGAGGACAGGGTAAAAGATTCTCCATCAAAAATGAAAGGTGCGTTGCCCTTGCTTTCCACGGTTCCCTTGTACAGTTGACTACATAATAAGTGTTAGGAACAACTTTGTTTGCGCAAGCAAGATTACGGGGCTTTCATTGAACCAGATACGGGGCTTTCGTTGAACCAGGTACGGGGCTTTCATTGAACTAGATACAGGGCTTTCGTTGAACCAGATACGTGGCTTTCGTTGAACCAGATATGGGGCTTTCAGTGAACCGGATACGTAATTCTACGCGAGTTCCTGACCACGATACCGAGTGTGCAGGCAATTCTGCTCAAATTAGAATGGGTTGGAAGCAAGATCCGTTCGGAATCTAGGATGCTTGACGGTTCTTGTGAGGGGGGTAATCATGGGCGTGATTCGAGCCAACTCGACTCACGCCCAACAGGGACGCATCCTGCACAACATGAACATATCACGCATATCATATAAGCATAATAAACACATACTGACCGTTTGGCAGTGCAATTTCACCTCTAGCGGAAACGCGGATGTCAACCGCGTCCACGTTTCCGCTAGGCGTTTCTTCCCTCATTCGCGCGCTCGTTTGCAAGAGAGCCTGGGCAACGGATGAGGGAAGCGTTAGCAAAAATAGTATTTCGTATGCGTTGTTTTCCCTAAACAAATTGCACAAACTGAACGGTCAACCACACATCTCGTTGTGGGATGACGCGTTCATTTGGCGGAAGCGGACCGTGGAATTTAAGGAATTTGAAACCCGCAATAGTTGCGCTATGGGGTTTCATCTTCTTTGAAGCGAAACGGGTACCCACATCATACTAAGTAGGAATATGTGATAATATTTTGAAGCAAAAGATTACTCAGATTAGTATTCAATCTTAGAGATCTTTATTTCGCTGGACAGGGGCACACTCCCGGAGAGAAAGCCTTCCGCCTTTAGTTAAAATTGCATATTTAACAAATCAAACAGTGAGTATTTTCTCTAAGTATTTTCAGACGGTAATACTTAAACACTGGTAATACTTAAACACTGAGTGTTGTCTCGCGTGTTGTCACCATGCCTTAGAAACTCACGATCTCACTCCCAAAGTGACAAAAAACCGTTCGATCGCCGATCGTTCGGTTTTTGGTCACTTTGGGAACGCGTCTGAAAATACTCAGTGTTGTTTCGCGTGTTGTCACCAAGCCTTAGAAACTCACGATCTCACTCCCAAAGTGACCAAAAACCGTTCGATCGCCGATCGTTCGGTTTTTGGTCACTTTGGGAACGCGTCTGAAAATACTCAGTGTTGTCTCGCGTGTTGTCACCAAGCCTAAACTCGCGATCTTACTCCCAAAGTGACCAAAAACCGTTCGATCGCCGATCGTTCGGTTTTTGGTCACTTTGGGAACACGTCTGAAAATACTCAGTGTTGTCTCGCGTGTTGTCACCAAGCCTAAACTCACGATCTTACTCCCAAAGTGACCAAAAACCGTTCGATCGCCGATCGTTCGGCTTTTGGTCACTTTGGGAACACGTCTGAAAATACTCAGTGTTGTTTCGCGTGTTGTCACCAAGCCTAAACTCACGATCTCACTCCCAAAGTGACCAAAAACCGTTCGATCGCCGATCGTTCGGTTTTTGGTCACTTTGGGAACACGTCTGAAAATACCTGGAGAAAATACCAGACAGGTTTTTGCAACCAAGCCGACTTCAGTTCTCACATAAACGTACTGTACGGTTTACGCCCTCCCGAATCTGGAATTCACGGCCGTGAATATTAATTTCACGGCCGTGAATATTAAATTAATACACGTATGTATACCCCACACTGTTTGCGAGTAAATTAGATTGGGAAAACATTTTCCAACGTTCGTAATGCACATGGATATATCATTTAGACTCTTAGGTAGGAGTTTTTTGAGCTCTTGACTGACTGAGCCGATCCGTGGCCGCATCAGCTCAGTTTGCAGTCGCGACTGCGAGCTAAGCTGAGAGGCCCTTATAACTTTCATGCACATCGCATCAAAACTCAAACAGCGGAGGGGTTCTCGTGCGTTCTAGCGCACGATACTTGGCACCAATATTGCTAACAGCAATATTGGTGCACCCTCAAACGCACAACCTCTGATGTAAGCTATGCGCAAACTACACATAATGGGTTTGGGTACATGCAAACCCAAACCCAAACATGCCAAACAGCAAAGGGCTTCCCGTGAGTTCCAGCGCACGTAACTTTGCAAAAGTATCACTAAGATATATATCTTTTAGTTGCCAAAGGCCTAAGGCCTCAAAAGCCTTGTGCACGAAGCCATCAATTTATTTCTTTGGAGATTTATTGGGTTTGTGTTCGAGTTTACCCAAACCCAATACATGCCAAACTGAATAGCAATTCCCGTGCGTTATAGCGCGCGAAACTATGCACACATATTTACAAGACACATATCTTTCAGTTCTCAGAAGCTCAAGGTTTGAGATAACTTGTTGGCAAACCCATCAATTTATTTCTTTGGCAGATCTATTGGGCTTGGGTTCGAATGTTTCCAAACCCAATACATGCTAAACAGCGAAGGGCTTCCCGTGCGTTCTAGCGCACGTAACTGCGTAGAAATATTGCCAAGATAATTATCTTTGATATATTCGAAGCACAAGGTCTAAGAAAGTCTGTGCGCAAAATGGTATTACTATTTCTTTGACACAGATTTTAGCGTGATATACAAACTCATAAATCTGGGTCAAAGAAATAATATGTTAACTTCGCGCACAAGCTATCGCAAAACTTGCACTTCAGGAAAGTGAAATATATGCATCTTATCATTATATTTTGCAAAGTTACGTGCGCTGGAACTCACGGGAAGCCCTTCGCTGTTTGGCATGTTTGGGTTTGGGTTTCAAACCCAAAAGGCATCATGCCAGCACGCGGCCGTCTTTAATATACTCAACGGCTTGCCATATGCTCTTGAGGGTGCACTGATATTGATATGAACAATATCACTGCCACGTTTCGTGAGAAGATTCTCACGAAAACCCCTATTATGCAAAGCCGCAAGTGGTTGAAACCATCTCACACCGCACCAACTTAGCTTGCAGTCGCGAAGGCTAAGCTGATGCGGTTGCGGATGGGGCCAATCGATAGCTCAAACGAAAGGTATTCACCTAATGAATACAAACGCTTTAGAATCGAAGGGTGGAAAAAATTATGCTTCATGCTACATGCAAAAAATTGTTTAGAAGAAGGGGGTGTGCCAGACGCAAAATATTGCACACGCTGAACCGCTTGCGCTTGTACCTCCGGGTAACCGAGTACGCTAGTCAAACTGCTTGATTTTTTTTTTTTTTGGCGCTCGATTGAATTAATTAATGGTTACATGTGACATATCATCTATTCCCCAAAAACAGATTGAAATTTCTATTCCCCATTTTGCACTTTTCTATTCCTCGATAACCTTTTTTCCTAGACCTATTATAGCATACATATTGTACATTTGCAACATGCAGTGTGTTCACTATGTATCCACTATGCGTATGCTATGCGAGATAAACAAAATAAGAATAGTAGGGAACACTCGAGCATCTTTACTACGATTAACATGTATCTAGCTAGGCACAAAGGAATACGAATGGGACTATCAAATTTTATCATACCAATACACAAAATAATGTTCTACTCGTGCACTTTCTATTTACAAGATGCCAACCTAAAATCAATGTATTCATCTAGAACGCTTGACGGGATGCTTGAAGTTGACGTTGTACTCGAGGCGGTCGATTTTCTCCATCTTGCTTTGCTCCGAAACAACCGATCTAAAATGGAAAGTAAAGAGCCAACACTTAGTAAAAAAGCGGAAATGCACAAAATAACATTCTATTGAAAACATAAAGGACTGATCAACCTAGCATGTTTGAAGGGATGCTTGAAGTTGACGTTGTACTCGAGGCGGTCGATTTCCTCCATTTCGCCCTCCTCGAAAACAGCCAATCTGAAAAGGAAAGTAAAGAGCCAACACTTAGTAAAAAGCGGAAAAGCACAAAATAAACCTTTATTGAAAACATAATTAACAATCGAGCAACCTCAAATAAATGCGAATATGAACGCGAGATGAAAACCTAATATGACTTCGCCACGCGAACGTTTTCAGCGGATCTGAAAAACGAACGAAACCAACCAACTAACGTTTAGTAAAGAAGAAAGAAATTAGCAGTCGTCAACGAAAGAAGCAAATGAAAGTAACAGGGGGATGTGGAGTGAGTTGGATTTGAACCAACTATTTCGAATGCAAAGGACTCGCGGGAATTTCCCGTTCACTCCTAATCAAAGTTTCACGCATGCCAAGTATGAGCGCGCGAAGCACACACAAAATAATACACACGCATAACCAAAACATGCACTGCAAACCAGTGTCATATTGCAACCTGTAAGAATTTCAAATATCACAGCACGCAACTCACTGGCGAGGCTGCTGCAACACTGCTGACGGCGAACTGTGAAGAGTGCAATAACGTGAGTTTGAACTTTACCGTTCAGAAAAATCGAAGTGCTCAAAAACTTTCCCTGCCGTTCAGAAGTCACATCGGATCGACTCGTCATCATGCGAGCACGATCGACGATGACGACGATGATGACGATGCGATGTCTCAGACTCTCAGTGGCATTGCATCCGAGATAATCGACTTATCGAATTTTAATTATTAGTATGACTACAACGCATATATTATCAATTCCATCGTAATGGTCTAGTGGTTGGCCGCCGCTCTCACATGCCTGAGGTGATGGGTTCGAGTCCCACTGAAGGTTTTTTCCGATCCATATTTGGGGTCATTTCCGGGGGACTTCTTGAGCATTTTGGGGGTACTTCTTGAGCATTTTGGGGGTTCGTCGCGACGGTTCGTCGAAAAGCTGACCTGGCACTTTTTCAATACATCTCCAATACGCCATTTCAATACGCCTGAAATCGCTAACGTATTGGAGTGAGCCCTCCCGTATTGAAGTAGTATTGAACAGATTCTCCTCTAAAAAGTTTTTTTAAATTTTTGTAAAGGTCAATATGCGTGCAACCGCCGGTAGCACTTCACTTTTGTCGCACGATCTTTTATTTTCGTCGCACCATGCGACATAGCAATTATATTCTGGGACGACAAAAGTGAGTGCGGTACTCATTGTTGTCGCAGTGCGACAAACAGTGAGTGCGGGGCTCATTATTGTCGCAGCGACAAAAAGAAGACTGATATTTACGGACAGAATATAGAAAAGTTGTACAAAAGATTATGACTATAAACATAATATTACAGTTTACGGAAGGAACAATTTTGACACGCTGGTATATTCAAAGGTAGGCTATTTAATTTAGATTATTTCTTTATGATTTTAGATTAACCCATTTTCATGTTGATTTTAGATTAAGTTTTTTTTATGTCATCCGGCTATTACCGGTGCATACATCCATGGCGCTGTACTGTGCCTACTGTTGAGCTATCGCCATGCCATGCGAAATATTACACTGAAGAGTTGTCTTGCCGTGATGTCCATATGTCCGAATGGAACCAAAAACCGTTCGATTTTAATCGAACGGTTTTTGGTTCCATTCGGAAAGATTCGCGGCCGTGAATCTAAAAGTCACGGCCGTGAGTAACGACTCTTTCCCCATAACGACTTTTATTATTTGCCATCTTTGCCACAATAGACACTCACGGCGTGTTCTGCTTGAAAAAAAGTAAGTAACTTGAAGCCTTGAGCTTCAAGTTACTGAAAGATATGTATCTTGGCAGTATGTGTGCCAAGTTTCGTGCGCTAGGACGCACGGGAAGCCCTCGGCTGTTTGGCATCTTTGGGTTTGGGTGTCACGTTCGAACCCAAACCCAAAACATCTGCCGTAGAAATAAATTGCGCGTTTCGCGCACAAGTAACTTGAAGCCTTGAGCTTCAAGTTACTCGAAGATATGTATCTTGGCAGTATGTGTGCCAAGTTTCGTGCGTTAGGACGCACGGGAAGCCCTCGGCTGTTTGGCATCTTTGGATTTGGGTGTCACGTTCGAACCCAAACCCAAAACATCTGCCTTAGAAATAAATTGCGCGTTTCGCGCACAAGTAACTTGAAGCCTTGAGCTTCAAGTTACTCAAAGATATGTATCTTGGCAGTATTCGTGCCAAGTTTCGTGCTCTAGGACGCACGGGAAGCCCTCGGCTGTTTGGCATCTTTGGGTTTGGGTGTCACGTTCGAACCCAAACCCAAAACATCTGCCTTAGAAATAAATTGCGCGGTTCGCGCACAAGTAACTTGAAGCCTTGAGCTTCAAGTTACTGAAAGATATGTATCTTGGCAGTATGTGTGCCAAGTTTCGTGCGTTAGGACGCACGGGAAGCCCTCGGCTGTTTGGCATCTTTGGGTTTGGGTGTCACGTTCGAACCCAAACCCAAAACATCTGCCTTAGAAATAAATTGCGCGTTTCGCGCACAAGTAACTTGAAGCCTTGAGCTTCAAGTTACTGAAAGATACGTATCTTGGCAGTATGTGTGCCAAGTTTCGTGCTCTAGGACGCACGGGAAGCCCTCGGCTGTTTGGCATCTTTGGGTTTGGGTGTCACGTTCGAACCCAAACCCAAAACATCTGCCTTAGAAATAAAGTGCGCGTTTCGCGCACAAGTAACTTGAAGCCTTGAGCTTCTGGTAACTTAAATATATGTACCATGGTAGTATTCGTGCCAAGTTTATTTCGTGCGTTAGGACGCACGGGAAGCCCTCGGCTGTTTACCATCTTTGGGTTTGGGTGTCACGCTCGAACCCAAACCCAAAGGCAAAGGCATAGGACAGTTTCGTAGATTCTGTCCCGATGCCTTTGCAACCTCGCTTGCTAACTCATATTACAATGAATATTCAATATTCAAGCGTTGGATACCCCACGCCAACGGGAAGCGCTCGGCTGATTTGTTATTTGGGTATGCGCACCCAAATGACAAAAAACGCATCTTTGAAACTCGCTAGTTTCAAAGATGCGTGGCCGATGCCTTCGTGCTCATGTGTGTTAATCCATATGAAATATTCCATGGAATAAATGTGAATATCCCGCACAAACGGGAAGCGCTCGGCCGTTTTGTAAAATTAGGGTGCACCCAAAATACAAAACGCATCTTTGAAACTCGGAAGTTTCAAGGATGCTTGCCGGTCGCGTGCAGCGGTACAAGGCAAGTCAAAGGGTTTAGGATATAGAAGAAGTACAGGGGCCTTTTTTTCAAGCAGAACACGCCGTGAGTGTCTATTACAACGGCGCCCACCATTATCACAAGCGAGACAAACCTTCTTAAAGCTTTTTGGAGGCTTCCTCATGATGGCAACAGCGGGAACGAGAGCGTTTGACCTGTGTGCACATTATTCGAACACGAGTCGTGAAAAGGACCACCGGTCATAGCCGGATGACATCAAGAAAACTTAATCTAAAATCAACATGAAAATGGGTTAATCTAAAATTATGGAAACTTAATCTAAATTAATTATTTTTCCATATTCAAACTAACTAACAATTGGCAGGAGAATGCGCCCACGTTAGCACAGCATGATTCTATTTTCTACTCTATTTTCATTACATTACTATGCATATACAATAAAAGCGCAGTGCATACTATTTCGAATATGAAGTCTAAGCTATGAACAAAACAAATCCTATCAAGGAGTGACTTCTGATATCCAAAAGCTAAGCAGGATGATGGGCACAACAACATGCAATTCGCCAGCGATGAAAGTAAAACTGAAATACCTGCACACAGCGAACGCTAAAACGTCAGAACGAAGTGGAAAAATATTGCAAAAATCATAAAAACAGTCAGGCAAACAAACATTCGAGAGCAATAAGCAAAATAGCTCAAAATACACTCTTCACAAATTCCACACGGCAACATGCGTCTCGCCGATGAGCATAAAAGATTAGAAAAACCTGCACGGAGTAAACGCAGACAAGTCAGAAATAAGATAAATGACATAACCAGTTGCACACGCCATGGGTAACAGCACACACGCGAAACACGCAATCGGGAAGGCAAGCAGGCATTCAGCATTGCGGCGAAACAGGAATATCCTGCAAAATTACAGAGCGCAAAGTCAGTGAGAGCGGTGGGACTCGAAACCACGCTGCACAATCTGTGCAGATATCGCCCTCGGAAAAACGCACACAACAGGGGAAACGAACAGAACGAATACAAAACAGGCGCTCGAAAACCTATAGTAAATTCCTGCAAAATATCAGTTAGTGAAAGCTTGTGACAACATGAAAACCGTCGGGCTTAGGCACAGCCCGTCAGCCGGCCTACAAGAACGAATGCCGTCTACGAAGAAATTTAAGTGCCGCCAGCAACCGAATGTTGCTGGCGGCGTCACACGTAGAGCAACAACGAACGCGACCTGTAGAACGAAAAGCAACTCAGCAAGGATGTTGCGATTTAACCGGAAATTAGTTAGTATGCAAGGAAAAAATACATGCAGCAGGACAAAGCAGGACACAGCAGAAAACAGTGTGAGGTGCGCCGCAAAACCAAAGCGTCAAGAATGAACGTATGTGTCAAAATCGAGATAATATCGGATATGTGAAATCAACCAGCCGCGGCCCGCGTGGGCCTCACCGGTGAGCCGATTTCGCCATGACATAACATGCGTTGCCATGTTGATGTCGACCGGACGATGGATGGAGGTCACATCGACATGTCTAGCGGGTGTGGCATTCAACTGTGACACTGTAATCTTTGTGCGACAAAAGAAAGCACCGTGTCTCAAATACCATGCCATGTCAGCATGTTGCGAAAGCCTGTATTCAGTCGCATCGCATTTGTCGCGACGACGCCACACTTAAGGGCTTTTTGTGGTGCAGTTTTTTAATTTACCAATATGTAAATCGAAACTGATCGCATCGCTGATTGGCGTAGCCAGCGTCTGCAAACCATCTCGCTTTTGTCGTGCGATCCCTTTTCCTTGTCGTCCCATATGCATGGTGCCTATCTCAGGTGCTCGCACTTCTTATTGGCGGTTACGCGCGATCGGTCGAAAATATCTCATGTAAGCCACCCTGAAATCTGTAGCACGTGCTCCTTCTACGTGCACAGTCAGCTTATGGTATTTCGCGTGTAGAAATACGTAGACGGAATCCTAATTATGACACCAGTTCACTCTCTGCCCATGCTGTAGACAGCATTGGTTTGACCATCATACTCCAAATGTATAAACGGTTTTATTACCATCTTTGTATATGTAAATAATATGTTTTTATAATGAATAAGAGTATTGTTTCGAATTGCTCATTAACCTAATGAGGAGTTTCCTGTTAGTGGCCATTACCCGGCCTTGGGTACGGGGGGATGTACCCAAGGTCACTTGTACATCCTTGGGTCGTCCATGCAAGATTTGTGTCCGATGGCCTTATGGTTGATAAGACATGTCCTCATGACTTCCCTTCAGATATACAACCACTCGCTTTGAGCAGTTGCGATCATTTGGGTGATTTTCATGTGGTATCATAGTTGTCAATTTGCAGATTTATGGTGATTTATAGTTGACAATTTTGCTGGGTACATACCTTGGGTACATGGACCTTTAGGCACACTTATGGATGGTGTAAAAGGTCAATTCAAAATTTGGAGACCCATGTTGAAAAGTTCACGAGCTACGCTATCTGGAGTGTCATGTGAAAAATTGCATCCGACTTCATTTTCACCGAGCAAAATGGCTTCAAAGTTAAGCAACGTTTCTTGATCACGAACGAAACATGTGGAAATAATTATTCAGCAAGGGGCATGGTCGCCATAGTGGCGCAGTGCGCGGTCGTCCATGTCCCATCTTGAATATACGTGTCAAATGTTATATTTCTATCCTCGACAATGACTTGAGGTCAAAGTGCGGTGTCATGAGTGTCAATATGGTGCATGCTATGTCGAAAATTCTTGGGTACGGGGGGATGTACCCAAGAACGCTTGGGTACGGAAAAATATTTATTTTAGATTATTTATTGCTGATTTTAGATTAACTCTTTTTCATGTTGATTTTAGATTAAGTTTTCTTTATGTCATCCGGCTATGCCCATGCCCGGTGGTCCTTTTCACGACTCCTGTTCAAATCATGTGCACACAGTCAAACGCACTAGTTCCCGCTAGCCATCATGAGGAAGCCTCCAAAAAGCTTTGTTCGCTGGCGTGTTCTGCTTTTAAAAAAGGCCCCTGTACTTCTTCTATATCCTAAACCCTTTGACTTGCCTTTTACCGCTGCACGCGACCGGCAAGCATCTTTGAAACTTCCGAGTTTCAAAGATGCGTTTTGTATTTTGGGTGCACCCTAATTTTACAAAACGGCCGAGCGCTTCCCGTTTGTGCGGGATATTCACATTTATTCCATGGAATATTTCATATGGATTAACACACATAAGCACGAAGGCATCGGCCACGCATCTTTGAAACTAACGAGTTTCAAAGATGCGTTTTTTGTCATTTGGGTGCGCATACCCAAATAACAAATCAGCCGAGCGCTTCCCGTTGGCGTGGGGTATTCAACGCTTGAATGTTGAATATTCATTGTAATATGAGTTAGCAAGCGAGGTTGCAAAGGCATCGGGACAGAATCTACGAAACTGTCCTATGCCTTTGCCTTTGGGTTTGGGTTCGAACGTGACACCCAAACCCAAAGATGCCAAACAGCCGAGGGCTTCCCGTGCGTCCTAACGCACGAAACTTGGCACGAATACTACCATGGTACATATATTTAAGTTACCAGAAGCTCAAGGCTTCAAGTTACTTGTGCGCGAAACGCGCAATCTATTTCTAAGGCAGATGTTTTGTGTTTGGGTTCGAACGTGACACCCAAACCCAAAGATGCCAAACAGCCGAGGGCTTCCCGTGCGTCCTAGAGCACGAAACTTGGCACGAATACTGCCAAGATGCATATCTTTGAGTTACTTGAAGCTCAAGGCTTCAAGTTACTTGTGCGCGAAACGCGCAATTTATTTCTAAGGCAGATGTTTTGGGTTTGGGTTCGAACGTGACACCCAAACCCAAAGATGCCAAACAGCCGAGGGCTTCCCGTGCGTCCTAGAGCACGAAACTTGGCACGAATACTGCCAAGATACATATCTTTCAGTAAGTTGAAGCTCAAGGCTTCAAGTTACTTACTTTTTTTCAAGCAGAACACGCCGTGAGTGTCTATTGTGGCAAAGATGGCAAATAATAAAAGTCATTATGCGTAAAGAGTCGTTATTCACGGCCGTGACTTTTAGATTCACGGCCGTGAATCTTTCCGAATGGAACCAAAAACCGTTCGATTAAAATCGGACGGTTTTGGTTCCATTCGGACATATGGACATCACGGCAAGACAACTCTTCAGTGTAATATTTCGCATGGCATGGCGATAGCTCAACAGGTGTCACAGTGCAGCGTCATGGATGCATGCACCGGTAATAGCCGGATGAGATAAAAAAAACTTAATCTAAAATCAACATGAAAAATGGGTTAATCTAAAATCAGAGAGAAATAATCTAAAATAAATTGCCTACCCTTGGGTACATCGTAATGTACCGCAGGGTACTGGCCATTAGTGACTAACTTTGTACTTTTATATCACAATATATGTTTATAGGTACCATTGACACCTGCAGCAGAAAGCGAGCTGGCTGCTAGTCGTGGTCCGGGCGGCTCATTGTTGGCTTACAAGCCTGGAGAGACAGCGAAGGCGGCCAAAGAACAGAATGCTGAGCAAGCAGCGCAGGACTGGCAGTCCTTACTCACTTTGCCGAAGCAGCGTCGTTCTGTATCTCATTCTAATACGATTCGGTACCAGATTGTGTATAACCACCGGTACCCCAGAGTCGTTTCCGCCAAAGACGTCAAGGGGTGTACGTTCAACATTCCTATTCAGTACATCGCACAGGCTGAGGACTACGAGCGTACCAGGGATGAGGACCGTGCGCAAGTCGTGAACCTGAAAGAGAGCATGGCTTGGAACCCACACTCTTTTCAGAACACCTCCCTGGTGTACATCGTATACGCGGACACTGGGAAGCATCACACAAGCGCGCGCGGAGGAGTTTGACCCCAATCAGGTGCACGACGGCAAGTATCGTTTTGTGTGCTTCGGGCACCAACATAGCCTCACCGCTCGGCGGGAGCTTCACGCTGAAAACCCAGAGAATGAAGCTTTTCAGCAGATCGAGTGCAAATTGTATTTTAATCTACAGTCTGACATGGTCCGGTTCTTGGCTGACGAGCAGAGCACCGTCGATCAGAACGTGAAGGGCAAGTCGCACCAGCAAATCATAAAATCCATGCGACTTGGCATGCAGGTGATTTCTGAGAAAATAATGTAACTTATCCATCTTTGTCACTTAAAGCTCTTACTTACTTAAAGCAAAAGAATGTGACTGACCGTAATTTCTCGGCAAACCATGCAGGCATCGAAGGGCCCGCTCCGCAAACTCTATTGGCATTGTGGCATCACGGAATGGGACGTTCAGCTCCAAGACTGGACGGAAGACGGCCTGGTGAAGGAGTTGGAAAAGCACGATCCCAAGACTTTCAAGCCTTCAAAAGGAAGGAAGCAGGTCTACGAGAGGCTGTCGAAGGGGGACTGGGCCAATGTGAATGACTGGCAGCTGTTCGGGGGAGATGTTAAAAGTGGCAAATGGTTCCCGGTCTGGAGCTTTTTGACATCGGCTCAGCAGATGCAGATTAAGGCGGAGGTGTTGCAAACGAATCACATCTCCTACGCCAACGACTACGCAACGCATTGGTCGGTCGCTACAATGCGTCAGGATACTTGGGACCTGATTGTTAAAATCATGCATGCGTACAGCGAGTGTATTCTGAAGGGGCAGACTAAGACCCCCACCAAGGGGTCCTCGGGTAAGAAACGTAAGATCTGGGCTCCGGACAGTGAGATCGTTGACATGACCACCGAGGCGTCTGGGGCGGAGGAGGCGTTGAAGGATGTAGGTGTCGACCCCAAGAAGAAGAAGTCGGGTACCAAGGCCAAGTCTATGCGTCGTCCTCGAAGCGCCGGTAACACGTTCAGTGTCGGCCAGCCAGCACAGCCTTTGCAGCAGGCAATCGTGAAGGTCTGAAGGAGAGCGAGAAGAAGGAGTTGGGCATGCCCCTGTTCCAGCAGATGCTCGGGTTTCACTCGAACGTGGAGGTTGATTACTTGAACGGCGTTCTGAAGAAAATCCTAACCGCTGAGATCACCATCCAAGAGGCGATTGAAATCCTGAAGAAGTTCAAGGGCCAACGCAACGTTCAGGCCTGGATCGTATCGCAATCTGGGGTGATGGAGATTTGGGATGCTTTTGAGAAGAAATACGGCGAGACTTGGGCTTGCCAGGAGGCCATCGAGCGATGCGTCAAGGCGGTGAAAAACGGTAAAACTGGGCGAGGGGGGGGTCAGCTCACGGTTCCCAAGGCCATCGTCCAATTCGTCCAAGACTGCAACACGTGGCTTGCCCGGTGTAATGCCGGAGAGGGAGACCTCAACAGGCTGCCCGTGAACTACGTCCCCAATACAGTTAAGGTGTGCGTTCTTTCAACATTCTTTGTTGCTGTAATAGTCGTGCTCCTCATGTAGTTGCATGTTTTATTGCTCTAGCAATTTTTGGGTCATTCAAATATTAACAAGCGGTTTGCGGTATAATAGGTGCCACTTCCCTCCCCCGTTGTGGAGGATGCTAACGAGGCAGCCGATGAGAAAGAGTACGAGATGAAGGAGGTTCAACCCGGCTACATGATCTTCAAAGACGAGTTGACGAAACTCGAGGCTGTCCCGAAGTTGCATTACGTGGGGGCGATACTGGACGTTATTTACGACTTCGACACAGAGGTGTCAGAGCACGCGTTATCCGATGCCGACCTGATCAAGTTCATAGATGCCTTTGCGGCGCTCACCACCTCGCCGGACTGGACAATATTGACATTTTGTGGGTTTGCTCAGCAGACCGGGTTCCCGAAGATCCTGGAGAGCAAATGCAACGGTGGGGCCCAACGCATATGGTGGCGCAAGGCGAACCAGGATGTGGGTGCCAACAAAGCCATCCGGTGCAATGTCCTCGAAGCGGCTGTCATCGGGTTCCAAATGGCGGACGAGGAGTCCGGAGAAAAATCCACTCGCAAACCATGGATGTGCGACTTCGACTTTGAGACGAAGGAATACTGGAATATCCCGGTTCAAGATATCAGACAGTCAGTGAACCAATATAGATAAACTCTCTCAAGAAATAAAGCCCTAAGCTAGATATACCCGGAACGGTCACGGAGTCGGAACGGTCTCGAGTCTAGCTACCTGTGACACTCGGTGTGTCACAGCACGAACTTACGGGTCAGTCATCAGTCCTGTGTTGGCTACCTAGATATCTGTCATAGGAGGGGCCTGCACCGGGACTCCCGGTCAGGGCTGCCTATATAGATTTCAGCAAGGAAGCGGAGGCGAGCTCGAGGGCGAATTTGTTGGAGGGGTATTCTGTCGTCAAGCGACCCTTCCGAGACAATGGGAAAGTGGTATGCGCTCACCAGAAGCCCCAGCACCTGCTAATGGACCTCATCAACTGCCACATGATGGGACCCGCACCTTTCGCCCCGGGTTACACAACGATTCGTCACCCAACTGGATCTTGGATGCGGGATGTGGGGTCGCGACGGCCACACTGGTAGCTCTCCGGTGCGGCCTGAACGCTGTCGCGTTCGACTCCGACCAAGACATGGTGCAAGCAGCCAGTCAGCGGCTGGGGAACATTGCCGACGAGCCTGACGACGATATGGATGGAATGCATGTCACTCGACGAAACTGCGAAGCTCAAAGAGGAAGCACGCAAATTGGAGGAAAACCTCAAAAAAGCTGCACAAGCGAGAGAACTCGCCGACGTGGCTGCGGACATCAACGAGTTGATTGATGGCGACGGTGATGACAAGCAACCCCCTGAAACCGGCACGGATTCTGGCTTTCTGGGCAACCCGAGGCACCCGGTACTGGTGCACCTCCTGAAGACGGAGACGAGGGAGAAGGAGAGGCAGGAGAAGGCGCACCAGGAGACAGCGATCCCCCCGCACCTGCAAAAGACGCACCAGTGGAGTAGATAGTGCACGCCGTGCCAAATGCCTGTGTTGAACCTGGAATGAACGCAGAAGATACCGCGTAGATTGTGGTCGCAGTGCTAACGACTAGTCCTGAACATTAATAAAACACATGTACAAAATGAAATTAGTCACCGCATCATATTTTGTATCGTGTTTACCACATTGAATGCTTGCATGTGCTTGTGAATTTATTATAAGCACTCATACGTACGTATCTATTAGCCTCATCGGCACCCGCGTTCATAGCTTTATACGTGCGTCTCACGTCTCGTCGGAAAATACGTTATTTTCGTACGCCTTGGAATTATTTAGCTATCTATAATTAAATTGAAAAATGACATTCCATAATGTCGTTTTCATCGAATAGCGTGTTTTTGCCAGTCACCACCCTAGGTGGTGTGCTGGAAGTGACGCCCCGACTGTCATTCCTATAGTTAGTGTGTATGACTGTCACCGATCCCGGAACCCTAGACCCCGAACATATAACGGGAAGACTGTTTATTCTCCCCTTTTATCTATTGTGATTATCTGACTCACCGAATATACAGTCCAGCTGATATATTCAGCAATGATGCCGGAAAGGGGGACCACAAATGAATCCCCAAGTATCCAACACAAGGCCCGGTATCGATAGTTCGATAACTCCGATTAATCGATTAATCGGAGTTATCGTCGTCGTTCGATATGTTCAAACGACTTATCGTAAATATCGTTATCGTTCGATAAGTTCGCAAAACTGTCGTTGTCGTTCGACAGGTTCGCAAAATTGTCGTTGTTGCTCGACAGGTTCACAAAACTGTCGTCGTCGCTCGACAGGTTCGCCGGAATTGTCGTCGTCACTCGATAGGTTCGACGCGATTTTGTTATTTGATTAATCGACACCTCATGTGAATGGCAGTAATCGATAAGTACGATAACCACTTTGACGGATCAACGTGATCTTGAGCTATCACGATAGGTACCATTCTAAACCACATCGATCCAACCAATTAACAACCGTTATTCATCGATCCCAAGATGATTCCAAAACTTCGTATTATGGGTGCAGACTTCGGAATAGCAAAGTAGGGGCGAGCGAGGAATTCGTATAAAAAATATAATCTGTGAGCATTTTAATCCCATTCATCGCTAATCTACGTACCGACTGTTTCGAAATTCGTTGAGTAAAGATGCCTCGTGGTAAAGGTGCCAAGCGCAGAAAGACCAGTGACGCCGACGTGGTTCTGCTCGCGCAGGGTCAAGGCCCTGTGAAACGAACTCAGAAAAACCCTTACGACCTCACGGGCAGCGACGACACTGTCTTTTCCGTCCGTGAGATAAAAGCGGAAGCAGTAAGGAAAGGTAAACCTGTGTGGCTCATAGGTTGGGAGGGTTTCACTGATAACGAGGACACATGGGAGCCCATCGAGAATCTCGCCGGACACGAACAGGAGATAGCAGCTTTCCGCAAGGACAAGGAAGAACGATCCCGGGTTGATGCGCAGAATAATAGGGCCAACAAAAAACGGAAGACCCCTTCAGAACAACAAAGTGCTTCAGGTGCATCTGGAAGTGCGTGTGTTACACATCAAGGTAAGGTTTGCGCGGAGTCCAAAAATGCAAAAACTTTTCAAAATCTAGATTTTGATATGCGAGCGATTTAAGTTTGCGCTTAAGTATGGTTAAGTATGGGGGGTGACCGAGCGGTATCGAGCATAACTTTTCATTAACGTGGTCAATTTGATACCTGAAGTGCGCAATATGTACAGGGTGCTATGGGCAACCTATTTATCAAATAAAAGATTTTTGAAAAGTTTTTGCATTTTTGGACTCCGTGCAAACCTTACCTTGACATTTCGCCCGTTGTGCTTCTTCGTTCGTTCGTTCTTCGTTGTGTTTTCTTGCGTTCGAACTTCGCTGTCTTCGGCCCACGTTCTCACTGCATTCCGGTCTTTCGTTGTGTATATAAATTCACAGATGAAGATGCCAGCACACTGGACGAGAACTGGGTGGAGGGCAAGGGGGGGGAAACGCAAAGCAGCGTGTTGGGCATTCTACAAAGTTCGCCTGTGTCCTGAGCAGCCCGAGAAGGTCCTCGCGCTGTGCTGCAAAGTATGTGGACCGGATTCTTCGCCTACGTGGAGTGGGAACACTTCCAACCTACGCTCTCATCTTGCGCACATACACAAGGACTTGTATTGCAAGATGGTCGAGGTTGAGTCTGCCGACTCTGCAACTACTGAGGAGACTCGGGGCGTCAACGCCGCCAAAGTTGGGACCATAGAGGCGATGTTGCCACCTATTTCCGACGAAAAACGTGACGAGTTGCATAAGAAGGTGCCTCCCCCCCCACACACACCTCCTTCCTTCACTCTCTATAGATTTTCTTATGTCGGTATTTTCTCATGACCTCTGCGTGGCAGTGAATATGATTGAAAATTGAAAATGGACGTGCGCCTCTCAAATAATATGGCATTGTGTCGCATATGCTTGAATGTAGGTTGACCACCTGAGTCGAGTGATACGCTTGGTTGGTGGCTCCCCGCCTCTGGCCGTGCTTGGGCGAAGAGCCCTTTTTCATTGACTATGACTGACTATGATTTTATCATAGTCAACATAGCGAAGACATTATGTTGGTATTCGCTCCTAGAATATTTATTTCGGTATTGATGTTTGTTTGTGTATGCAGTTTGCCCTCTGGATCGTTCGGAATAAAAGGCCTCTCAGCATCGGAGAATCTGACCGCGAGCTTCGTGATATCTTCGAGTTCATCTTCCATGGTAGCTATATATGTCCCTCCCACCTACAAGTTGGTCACGCAGTACATTTTGGAGTTGTCTGTTGAGGGGAAGAACAAGGTGAAGTTCTATCTTGCGGCACTTTTGGGGGAGGGTATCATGCCCTCCATCGCTGGTGATTTGTGGTCCGAAGGTGGCATTGCCATCTTCGGAATCCTGGTGTATTGGATCGACAAGGACATGATGCTTCACGAGAAGTTGCTTTCCGCGGTACCTTTTAGCGAAGTTCGTCACACGGGCTTGGAAATCGAGCGTTCCACGAAGGAAAGCTTAGCAGACATGGGGGTTGGTGAGTACACTCTGGATCAACTTGGCAGTGCTGATAGCGGTGAAACTTCCATCACAGTGGACACTGTGAAGGACTTTGTTCACTCTACCACATCGGATAGTGCTTCCAACATGATTTCGGGTTGGGGGTGCTTCGACGGACATGAGTGCAACTGTCACCTGTTTGCCCTCTGCGTCCTTGTGTTTTTGACATCGGACGGTGTGAAGGAGGCGTTCACGAAGCTGCGTGGTATGACCACGCACTTCAACCATTCAGTGATCGGCCGAAAGCTACTGCATGATTGCCAAGACAAGTACGGACTTTCACGAACTTCCCCACCTCAAGATAACGCCACACGCAGTGGGTGGAAGGGAGCGCGTAATCAGGCCAAGTGGTTCGTAGAGAATCAGGTGTGCACCCATCACAACTCCGGGATTTTGTGTGCCTTGTATTTTTGTTGTGTGCCTTGTATACATATATATAGATATACTGATGATTGAGACGAATAATTGTATGTGTTGCTAGAAGAGTGTTTTGATAGTGTGCGTGTCTTACATAGGAAGCGGTTCAGCTTTACGATGTGGAGCACCCCAAAAGGGCGGCGACATCGGTGGATAATCCGGACGGAAGTCGTTACCGCGACCATAAGATGGACCTGTATGAATGGGACATAGTCAAAGAGTCCTTGTACATATTGGACCTGACTACCAAGGCAGTGGACCTTTTGCAGACCACTTCTTCGCCAACTTCGGGTTTTGTTTTGCCAGTGGTGGGGGGTTTGATCCACAAGCTCAAGGCCGAGAGCAAAGTGAAGTACAATAAGGTAGTCAGGAAAATCGAGAACATAAGTGTGCAAGAGGCAAGACAAAACCTGCTTGAGGCCATTGAACAAAGGTGCGCACTCCGATAAATTGTCGTTTTTGTAGCTATTCACGCGGTGCATAAACCTGGTGTTGGGCAGAACGGCAGATATCTTTGTGTGATTAAATTTGGTGTTGCAATTGTGATGGGTGCCAGGTTCTTCAAGGATCTCCTAGCTTGCAAGCTGGAAGATTTTGCTGTCTCCACCTTCCTCGATCCGCGGTACAAAAACTTGGAGTTCAAAATGTTGGAGGGCTGGCGGTCGGGTACTTTGACCAGATCTCACACCATTCACTTGGCACGCTCTGCGTACGAGGCTGACTGGATGCCTAAAGAGTCTGACACCCCTCTTGCGGTCCCTTCGCCAGCCCTTGAGCATATTGAGCAGAAGAGCAACCTAGTTAGCTTTTTAGAAGATAGTGATGACGATGAGGACAATCTTGTTTCATCAGCATCCGCCGCGCCTTCCACTGAAGTTGAAGATGAATTCAAGAAGTACTTGAGCCTTCCTGCTTGTGATGGGAACTTAGATATCTTGGAGTGGTGGCGAGGGAACTCCACTGAGCTGCCGAACATGGCGCGCATGGCGAGGCAGTTCCTTGCGGCACCTGCTAGCACTGCAGGCGTGGAGAGAACATTTAGCGCCTGCGGGCAGATGCACTCAGATCTGCGTAAGTCAGTGAAGGAAGGGACTCTTCAGCATTCTCTTATGGCATCCATCAACACTAAGTAAGTGATATTATGTATGTGTATGCTTGTTGTGCCTGCCACCTATTTTTGTGTCTGTCAATTGCATTAGCAGTTATTGTGCTCTTGGGTCTTGGCAGTGTGGTATCGAACTATCGATAGTTATCACGATATTTAGGAGGCAAATCTGTTATTCATATCGCTCGATTAGTTCGTTTCGCTTGTCATTATCGATCGATAGGTTCACAAAACTATCGCCATCGTCCGATAAGTTCACAAAATTGTCGTTGTCGTTCGATAAGTTCACAAAATTGTCGGTGTCGTCCGATAAGTTAGAAAAGTTATCGTTGTCGTTCGATGATAAAAACAGAGTTATTCATTGTTATTTGATAAGTTTAAAAAATCGCGATACCGACCCTTGATCCAACAACTCTGTACGAAGAGGAGAACGGGAACTGAAATTGTGAAAACTGCAAGAAAAGTGCTAAGCAATTATGCCTATTACCCGCAGCTTAAGGTGGCTTAAGCCACATTAACTTGAAGGGCTCATTGGGGCTTCCTCGGCGGTGCTTTCAAAATTTGGAGACGCACGTCGTCAAGATCTTGAGCTGCTCTTTCTGCCGAGTGTCTTATCAAAAGTTTGATCTGAGTTCACCTTGACCCTCAAAATCTCGGTTGAAGTAGGGTGGGTATTTCCCAATTTTCCTTAAGATGGCTTAAGCCACCTTAAGCCAATTAGCTCACGGGGGCTTCCTCGCAGGCGCTTTTCAAAATTTTGAGACCTGAGATGTCAAGATCTCGAGCTGCTCTTTCTGCAGTGTGTTGCCAAAAGTTTGATCCGAGGTCATCTTGACCCTCACAATCTCGGTTGAAGTAGCATGGGTATACAAAAACCGGAAAAAATTGCTCAAAATTCACTAAATGTTGCACCCTCTTGGATACTTCCCAAAACTGCTCACGGGGAACTTAAGCTCGCCGAATAGTGCATATGGTGTCTAAAAGAAGACATTGTCGCCGTCATTTTGAGCTAAAAAAATCTAGTTTCCGGTACCGATAGCTCCCGCAATAATTGAAAACGTTAAGGTGGCTTAAGCCACCCTAAATCGCTGTTAGGGTGGCTTAAGCCACCCGAAGGGTAATAGCCAATTATGCAAATCTCCTCCTCTCCCCCGGCCCCAAGGCGGGGCTGGGGCCCCGTAGGGGTCCCAACCCCACGGGGGCACCATCGGCCCAAGGGCCGGAGCACCCCTGGGCCATCACCTCTCCACCTCCACCGCCCAATCCGCTTCCATCTCCATCGTGCATCAGCTCCGCGACCTGCTGATGTATTTCCGACGTGTTAGCGGCTGGTGGCCGACACGTCCTTTCTTAGTGCCGAGCCGCTCCTGCTTCCATGCCATGTGGAATGCTCCCCGACCTTGCAGACAGTCATGAATGAGGGGAGCAAACTCTTGTAGATCGTTCCGAAGGCACTGCCTTACTAATCCACGTAAATGTTTTATTATTATTTTATTATGAATACGCTCAATGCGGCAGAGTTGAGGGCAACGTGCTAATGGATGGTATTGCAATATGCACACTTCAAGTATACATATTGCAATATCGATCACAACATGAAAGAGAGCAGTATCGAGTATGTACTTTCCGCCGTGAACCGTTTTTTGATTTTAAGCGAATTTATGGAAGCGAGGAAGCGATTCTGAAAACACTAAAAACGCTGAGGAAAATGGCATTCGAGAGGGATCTAACGGTGCATCTGAATTATTTTGCAATGAGAGGTGACACGAACGGCTGTGGGCGCGTGCGTCTTGTAGCCGCCGCGTTACATACTGGGCGTGGCATGGCATCCCCTTAGTTTATACCTACTCTCGCAAGCCAGAGGTTACGAGCTTCGGCCGCTGCGCGGCCGATCGCGCGATTCTCGACAGAAAGCAATGGAAAGCAGCTCGTAACCTCTGGTTCTTTTCGTGTTTTGGCCTGAAATTCGCTCCCTCTTTCCCCCCGGAAACCTGCGCGAACCGTGGAAACGCCTGTTTTTATGCTCACCGTATATTGGGGAAAATGAAAATGTTACAGCGCGCACCACAACATCTTCAAATATTAAGCAAGTTAGTAGATTGATAGTTCCACGGTATGCTGAAACCTCTAGGATTCTCCTTAACCCCTAAACGGCGGTTGGAATTTTATGCAAAAAATGGTGTTTTCGAGAATGCACTCGGTGTAGTCTCTTGCGACCTCGATGTGCATGCAAAGTGTCATATATGTCTTGTATGGCCATCATATAAGCTTAGGAGCATCATACCACGCATCCCTATCGTCAATATATGCGGATTTATGACATATCCAAGCCAAAATTTGGTGTTTTTTGGGCAGGTAAAATTTCTTCAATCCCCCATTGCAACTTGCATCTTGATTTACTTGGGTGACTACCGTTATGAAACCTTGAGAATAAGTAATATTAACACATTCCCAACCAGTAGCACACATTTATCCCGGTGAATATGTCGGTTTTTAGGGGAAACACCCAAAAAAACACAAAAAAAACACTCGATTGTAAATGTTTTCCATACTTAAGGAGTTTTCGCCCATACTTAAGCGCAATTTAGGACGATATTCTTGGTGATATATCGCACGGTTGATGCATACAACCACGAGGGTGATGCCAATGGACACGCGGCATGTTATACACCTTCTTAGTCCCACCCATTTGGGCAGAAACGTCGGGTTTTAGCCTCGAATTTGTATGATTTTACGCAATATTCAAGCTCCCAAAGGCCAACTTTCAAGAATTAGCATAGTTGAACATGTTGGTATGTGAGATATATGGCGTATATCCACTACCCATCCCAATGATTCGTCATTCGCAACACACAAAAGGGCATGTTTGAACGCCTTGAAATGCTCCTTATGCCGACCCTTGAGCATGTGGTGCCACATGGATGCACATTCCCACGACCGGACTTGTTCCGATATCGGAACAATTCGCCGTTTAGGGGTTAAA
>LGRX02014300.1:0-11305 GCA_001247695.2 Cymbomonas tetramitiformis | reverse complement strand
GTCCCGCATAAAAACATCACCCCCAAATTGCTCAAAGAAACGGGCCTGCACCCGGATATGATTGAGCAAGCCCTTAGTGAGAAAGATTGTCTGTTGCCGCCCCGATTGTGCCCGTGGGTGGGGGGCAGGAATAATGTGGAACAACGAAACCAGTATCCTGGAGCACACTTGGATGGCGGGCACAGGAACGCAGGAGGAACCCCCTTCCTTAATGCGGTGGAGTGGCCGGAGGAACTTGCTCTTATGGGGTACTTGCCAGAAGGCTTTGGCAAGGTGCTCAAAGGGATCGGGGTTCCGCATCGTGGGGTGAAGACACTCTTGAAAAAACTGTCCAGGATGTGTAGGCGTCATGCAAGGGAAAGATGCATATTGCATGAAACGGGAGCCTTACCTGAGAGTGGCATTGTAGAAGAGGCACCTAGCATTCAGGAGCTCTGCACGGGGGATAGGAAAGAAACCGATGTGGCAAAGGCAGCAGGGGAAATGCTAGGCAGCTATGTGAACCCCCACCCTCCCCCCAGCCCCCACGGGGCTGGGGTCGGGTAACACGACGTTTTTGTAGCTACCCCCTACCATTTTTGTAGCTACCCGGGTTTGTAGCTTAGCTACAAAAGCTGCCGGGGTGGCCCGTTTTGTAGCTATAGCTACAAAAGCTGCCGGGGTGGCCCGTTTTGTAGCTATAGCTACAAAAGCTGCCGGGTTGGCCCATTTTGTAGCTGGCTACAAAATTCACGAAAACGAATTTTCGAGCTGTTGGAACCACAAACGAATGACACCGCACATAAATCATAGTACATTTTTATTGAACTAAGAGTACCGCCTACCGCGCAGATGGCATGTAATACGAATATATTAGACAGTTGTATGGAGGATGCCAAGAAATTAATGCTATCAAACTATCATGCATACTAACTAGCACGAGGCAAACGTGCAGGCATTTCAGATCGGTCGAAAAGATTAGCAAACACAAATTAGACTCTTAAAACACAATAGCATAATTAATACCATCCATACTAGGTTGCTAGTTTCTAGTCTAAGGGTTCGACGACCCGTGGGCGATAAGAAAACACGAGCACAGAGCACAGATCCAAAATAATTCCAAACATGTTTCCTGCAGCACACGAGCGTCGACTTAGTCAGGACGTTGGGGAACGAACCCAATACGGACAAACCTATTGCTGTTGGCATTTCGCCCTCGATTGGGAGTTTACACGGAAGACGTTTAAAAAAACAGCGAAACAGTAAACAGGGAAATAGGTTGAGTAATTCTGAAGTAAACCTGCGAATTTCTAAAATAAACAAGCGAATATCATTTTTGCAAGACTGGAAATTACAGCATGCCACCAGCAACGTTACTGGCGACATCAGAAGGAGCCCGGCGTAAAAAAAGAAACCTGCAAAAAAACGATACGCTAGTCAGTAAAGATGTTGGGACTCGAACCCAAACCGTCGGGCTGTAAATAAGCCCGCCGGTCTCCAAGCACCCCTATCTTCAGCGAGTTTAGTAGAGCTGGAAAGATGCCGCCAGCAACGTTGCTGGCGGCTTCAGAAAATGCACAACATAGTGGCAACCTGCGAAAAATAATGATGCCCGGAGGAGATGTTGGGAATTGAACCCATACTGTCAGGCTGCGAAGAAGCCCGACGGTCTCCGAGCATCCCTACAACGTAGGAAACAAGAACCGGGCCAGCAACGGCTAATGTGAAACATCGCACGCAGCGAGGAAAGCCCCCCTCCCCCGCCAGGCTCCACGCATACAGGTTAAAACACGACCGATTCAGGATATCCGCTAGGATAACGAAGTGGCGTGTAAAAGTTGTTAGTCAAACAAGAAAGCAGAATGCTGAAACAGCAGGCATGAAACAGGCGGCGCAAGAAGAGAGCTTGAAGAATGGTGAAGGTGTGGCAAATCGGGATCTAATATGAGATTTCCTCAATCGTGGATGCGCGATCGTCAGAGCTCGTCGGGGCCGCGTGACTCCTGAAATATCTGAAGTAGGAAAGGTGACTGGTGAGACGATCTTGAAGCACGAGATGCGTGACATATATCCGATCGAGTCTGCTAGTTGTGACTAAAGATCGAACGGACAGTCCGTCAGCCAGTCGGTTGATATTTCGATCGGGCGGTCGAACGGTCGCCATACAGTCGATGTAAGACTGAATGTTATGGTCGACGACAAATATAAATTATAAAAACTGTGCTCTCAAAATTTTGATATCTTTATCTACTCTATCTGCTTCCTTTCTGACCTGGACTCGCCCCGTACCGTAGGATGCACTGGGTAGTATGGCTACAAACAATCTGGGGGCGGTGTCGTGTGGTGATGCATCCTGACGCACACTGTTAACACTGGGGTGTGCCCTGGAAAAATCCTGGGAATTTCCCCTTTCCCCTATAAGGGAACGAAGATTGTCCCAGAATTTCCGGGGGAAATTCCCGGTCGGTTCTGGGACACCTACAAAAACGAAGATTGTCCCAGAATTTCCGGGGGAAATTCCCGGTCGGTTCTGGGACACCTACAAAAATGTCACAGTAGCTACAAAAATGGTAGGGGGTAGCTACAAAATGACCCCGTTATCGTCGTCGCCCCTTAGGGCCCCGGCCCTAAGGGGGCACCACCGGCCCAGGGGCCGGAGCACCCCTGGGCTTTTCTCACTTCATCACCACCACCGCCCACACCGCCTCCATCTCCATCGTGCATCAGCTCCACGACCTGCTGATGTTTTTTCCGACGCTGGTGGCAGACACGCTTCATTAGTGCTTTGCCACCCTTGCTTCCACGCTTTGTGGAATGCTTCCTGCCTTAGCAGACTGTCATGTATGAGGGGAACAGACTCGAGTAGATCGTTCCGAAGGCGTTGCCTTACTCATCGACGTAAATGTTTTATTATTATTATTACAGGATGACGCCCCACCGGATGTCACACGAAGTCCGCCGGACCAAGCCGAGCCCATCCACGGCCTCACGAAGATCGAGAGACATCACAGGCACCACAGCATCTCAACCGCGCCACGTGGACAAGATCTCTGGCTCGCCGCACCGGATCGCAGCTGGCGCCAGCAACAACAACAAGAGCGACGCGAAGCGCCGCGCAGCGCCCCGAGCGCGGGAGTGCACGACGACTCGCCGCTGACGCGCCACATGTGACATCGCGTCACAACAGCAGCTCGCTTCAAAATATGGCACCTCAAGAGTCACCAACGGAATGTAGCATTTGGTGACAATTCAAATGTAGAAACAGACCGCCGATTGGAGAAGGCGAAACATCGCGAACCGAAAGGTCACCAAAGGCCTCGCTGCAGCTGTAGGAAATTAGCTTCTTAACAGGAAAATAGGAACATTTCAAACAGTCTGCTGAGAACTCTGAACCTTTCAAAATCATATTGGCCGTGCGTAAATTTGTATTGGATATTTTCCGTCACTGAATTTACAGTGACTTTGCGAATCTAGAACGCACAAAGCGCCCCCTTGAATCAGTCAGGGACAGTTTGCTCGGCACGAGTTCCGCACGAAACGCATAGCGTAAGTTCCGCGAATCCAAATTCGCAACCACGCACGCTCGCTCCGCTACAACGCTTAGGCGTAGATTCACACCCGCACCGCCGAGGGCGAATTCACACTCCTGAAGGCCGCAGCTCCACACAGTCGAGGTAAGTCCGAGACACCGTACGTTATGTGAGCGTTTAAGATGATTTTCCGCAAGAAACGGGCAGACGTGCAGGACCTCGCTGTTCCAGCGAGGAGCCCGGAGTACGTTTGAATTCACCCCGCAGCAAAACACAGGCGCGCAAAAGTGTATCCTGAATGCATGTGTATGCGTGTGCGTTTGCGGTGTGTGTGCGTGCCGCAGCTCCGCGTTACCTTCGTACACTACTGTAACGCCACTGCTGCCTTTTTCCTCCGTGTCCACACGAAGACGTCGTCTTCGTCGTTTACGACCACTTTTCTTTGCCAAATTCCGGTGGGAATTCTCAGGTGAGGCGCAGTATTTCGCACTCCCGTGAATTCCCACCCCGAGAGTGTTGCGAAGACGCACGGTGACGCTGAGACAGCCAGCAACTTTCCGCTTTACTCGGCTGAATTCGGCCCAAACGTGGAAATTCAGCGCGCTCGGCTAAGCTCGGCTTTTCACGACGACGTCCCAACTCAACACTCTCGACGACCCTTCAGAAGTCAGCGAGGCAACCGTTCCCCTTTCTGGGTTCCTTTTTGCTGTTTTTGGTTGTGCATTCACACGCCCTCTAGCCATATGACTGCCAAGTGGATTCACCACGCTCGACCTTTGCCTGAACAGCATGGATCCTCAAATACTGTCCAACTCGTTACTTTTGCTGACGTGGCATGAGCTGACCCCTGTGACGAGAGTGCCGGCTGCTGTCCCTCGTTTTGGGCGTCCCCACTTGGGCGGGCTAGCCCAACTCGGGTGCTGAATTCACCCGTTTCAGTCAGCCCGAGCAAGCCGCGAATCTAGCCTCCGCTGCCCGCTGACCCTTGGCCTCCCAAGAAGGCACGCCCACCGGTCCACTCGGTCTCTGCTGCGAGGGCTCACTTCTAGACCGAAATCGTTGCTGCTAGGGGGTCAACCCCAGACCGAAAAGCTAGCGTGCTGTTAGGGGTCTAATTTCAGACCGAAAACGTGCTGCCAGGGGTTCACCCCACCCCCAGGCCGAAAGTGATGCTGCTAGGGGGGAGAAAAATCTGCCTAATTCTGATATTGTGAGTAATAACAACTGCCTTGAAAACTGCCACGAAAGCAGAGTGGGGGGTGCGGGTACTCAGCCCTAATCGCAACAGATTACCACTGAAAATTGCTCAAAACACATGAGAAATGCCAACATTTCGGCGCCTGCGGCGGAATATCCCATAGCTTTATTATAAGAGTTCAACGTCCGTCAAATTCATTTCAGCCAAGCACCCTTCAAAGCTCCTCTAGTGCTGCGTGGTGGTATCCGCGCGTGGGGCACTCCCGCCCCCGCGCGCGTGATGGTGGTATCCGCGCGTGGGGCACTCCAGCCTCCGCGCGCGTGATGGTGGTATCCGCGCGTGGGGCACTCCCGCCCCCGCGCGCGTGATGGTGGTATCCGCGCGTGGGGCACTCCCGCCCCCGCGCGCGTGATGGCAATATCCGCGCGTGGGGCACTCCCGCCCCCGCGCGCGTGATGGTGGTATCCGCGCGTGGGGCACTCCCGCCCCCGCGCGCGTGCACAACTGCAGGGGGTGGGGGCAGCTGGATTCGGTACTGTTTGGTTCCTATATCGCGCGAACTTGCGGAGTTCTCGCGTTTTAGGAACTATTCAAGGGCAGCCATCACACACCTGCGAGGGCACTGCACGGGCAAAGCATGCACGGCTTTCATTGTGTACGCACGGGGGATGATAGGCATGTGCACAACTGCAGGGGGTGGGGGCAGCTGGCCTCGGCACTGTATGGTTCCTATATCGCGCGAACTTGCGGAGTTCTCGCGTTTTAGGAACTATTCAAGGGCAGCCATCACACACCTGCGAGGGCACTGCACGGGCAAAGCATGCACGGCTTTCATTGTGTACGTGTAATGATAGGCATGTGCACAACTGCAGGGGGTGGGGCAGCTGGCCTCGGATGGTTCCTATATCGCGCGAACTTGCGGAGTTCTCGCGTTTTAGGAACTATTCAAGGGCAGCCATCACACACCTGCGAGGGCACTGCACGGGCAA
This sequence comes from Cymbomonas tetramitiformis, assembly GCA_001247695.2. Taxonomy (NCBI): domain Eukaryota; kingdom Viridiplantae; phylum Chlorophyta; class Pyramimonadophyceae; order Pyramimonadales; family Pyramimonadaceae; genus Cymbomonas; species Cymbomonas tetramitiformis. The sequence continues at coordinate 5,609 of LGRX02014300.1, read as the reverse complement.
AGCATGCACGGCTTTCATTGTGTACGTGTAATGATAGGCATGTGCACAACTGCAGGGGGTGGGGCAGCTGGCCTCGGATGGTTCCTATATCGCGCGAACTTGCGGAGTTCTCGCGTTTTAGGAACTACTCAAGGGCAGCCATCACACACCTGCGAGGGCGCTGCACGGGCAAAGCATGCACGGCTTTCATTGTGTACGCACGGGGGATGATAGGCATGTGCACAACTGCAGGGGGTGGGGGCAGCTGGCCTCGGTACTGTATGGTTCCTATATCGCGCGAACTTGCGGAGTTCTCGCGTTTTAGGAACTATTCAAGGGCAGCCATCACACACCTGCGAGGGCACTGCACGGGCAAAGCATGCACGGCTTTCATTGTGTACGATCGTGTAATGATAGGCATGTGCACAACTGCAGGGGGTGGGGCAGCCGGCCTCGGATGGTTCCTATAGCGCGCGAACTTGCGGAGTTCTCGCGTTTTAGGAACTACTCAAGGGCAGCCATCACACACCTGCGAGGGCACTGCACGGGCAAAGCATGCACGGCTTTCATTGTGTACGTGTAATGATAGGCATGTGCACAACTGCAGGGGCGGGGGCAGCTGGCCTCGGATGGTTCCTATATCGCGCGAACTTGCGGAGTTCTCGCGTTTTAGGAACTACTCAAGGGCAGCCATCACACACACACTGAGAAATAAACGTGGTAAAATGGTGGTAAAATGTGGTAAACTGGCGGTAAATTGTGGTAAATTGGTGTTTTACCACCATTACACTAATAGTGGCGATATAAATCCCGTGGGTAATTTCCTATTGGTAACCAGGAAGAATTTTACCACGATTTTACCACATTTACTTATAGCGCGGTAATTATATATTATTGTTTACCATTGCTGTATATAATTTACCATATTATTACCTACGACCGGTAAATTGACCCCCAATGGTAAAATTACCACATATGGCCGGTAAATTGACCCCCAATGGTAAAATTACCACATATTACCGGTAAATTTACCACGGTATGACCACGGTTGGACACGTGGCAGGCATGATGCACTGTGATACGGACACGTGTGCAAGATTAGTGCACGTGGCAATCAGGCATGGAATGTTACATAACTGTTACCAGATATGCTAGGTAGGTAAGTATGTGGCTTGGCAAGTCCCGGCCCCGTCCTGGGCTTTGCAAGTAAGGTCACACTAGAAGCAATAAGGAGAGAGGAAGGAAGGACGTATGCTGCTGGTTTCTAGCTTGCCGTTGCTAAGGTCTTGAGCATCGTGCAGATTTCATTCCTGGCCAAAGGTAGATGGCGTGGAGGGGGATTTTAAATCCCGGAGGACGGTGGCAGATACACTTGGTCTCAAGGCGTGACGCCGGCATCAGCAGGGTATGTTTGGCATCCTCGTTCAAGACAAAGACGGCACGGCTGTTCATGCGCGCGTTTTTGATAGTCGGGTATGCCGTCACCATGGCTAGACGGCACACAGCACAATGTGTGGCCGGGTCCCAGATCAGATAGTAAGCTTCCACGCGGCCGTATTCAAATGCATCGGCTTCAGAGGATGCTGAGGCTACGTTGTAGGAGATTCTGGTTACTGCCCTGGTGTACATCGTGGACGTGAAGTCCTCGTCGCCGTGCCGCATTCGTGGAAAACATAGGACGTCCAAGGCGTCCCGTTTTAGCTCGTATCGCTCACCGTGCATGGCACGCAAGGAAGCCGCCAGGCCCGGCAGCAGCCTTCCTTCCGCATCGGCGCTTAGCGCGGATACAGCCCCGCCACCGCGGATGATGTGATGACCGACATCCATGAAGTGACACGCGAGCCCCGGGTCATCGCGGAAACCCGGGCCGTCCTCTTTCACCGAGTGCGCGACATAGTCTGGAAGGAACCGGATCCCGGGGTACAAGTGAGCCATGTCATCTACACGGTCTTTCAGCAAGTAGGCGTTACCGATGCATGAATTGATGGCCTTTTCCCCCACCGGCTCCGGCACCACCCCCTTCGCCTCCCCAAACAGGCGATCCATCCATAGCTCGATGTTGGAGCTGACAACGCCTACCTTCTCCTCTTGCTTGCACAAGTGTACCACGGCTAGGCGTAGATTCAGCGTCAGCATGTTCATAGGGCACTCGTTCTCAATAATGACAGCGAACTCCCTCATACGCAGCTCCGCTTGTGCGCGAGCCTCTGCGCGGTCTTCGATTGTGCCGGCGCACACCTGCCGGATGAAATATATCACAGCCTCCCTCAGCTTCCACCAAGCCCTGTCCAACTCTCGGTTGAGACTCTCCAGGACGTCCATGAATACCAGCGGGCTGAATATCAAAATGAAGTTGAGCCAGTCCTCCATAGTGCAGTTCCCTGCAAACAAACCAAGCGTTCCGGGCGACATCAGCATGCAAGCACCGTTCATTCAATCAATGGTCGACCCATACAACGGGCGGGCCCATGCACACAATGCACGTAGATCTCGCATGCATGAGAAGAACAGCTTTCCTGCAATCATGCCTGCCAGCACACCTACCTGCATATTGCACCACGTCCTGGTACTCACGGTGCATGTCGTGCGGGGCACACAGCCCTTTGCCGTTCTTCTGTAGCTGCTTTAGCTGCGCGGCGTTGAAGTAGCACGTGTCATCGCAGTTGGGCACCTTGTGTCGGAACATCTTCACAGTACTCTTCACGACACCGAAGGTCATACAGTGCATGAAAGGCAGCACGTATGCCGACATGGCGGTGAAATATTCCAGGGCCTCCAGGGGACCCTTACCGTAGCGCCCGGTCCGCATGGGATCAGCGCCCTCCTCGGTTAGCTTGACTAGTTCCTCGTGATCCTCCTGGGTTAATAGCACCGACGGGTCCCAGGCATAAACCGTCTCCCCGTCCGGTAAATAGCTTTGTGCGATAGCCTTGGCATAGCCTAGGCAATACATCCCACCAGTTGGTCCAGGGGTGCCCTCCCACAGGTTCAGGTAATCGTTGCGTCTGGCAGCCACCGGAGCGAACCTTCCCAGATCGTTCCGCGCAACGGTGTCACAGTAGCACAGCACCAGAAACACACTGAACTTATCATGCCACTTGCCAAAGTAGCCATCGTATACTCGGAACGGCGTGCCTTTGTCGTCAGCGTGCCCGTCGCGTAACTCCTTGAGCTCCTTCACGAGGCGCTCTTGGATCACGTCATTGTTCTTCCAGTGCTGCCTAGGGCCCGGAACCACAATTACGAGCCCGGTAAATTCCATCCTAACCCGATCCTGCGAACACCCCCATGGATGCACCGTCAGTCCTCCCTTCTTCAATCACCGGGAAGCCTTCACAGCCAGACACGCTAGCAGGTGTACATCCTACGGCACGCAAGGCGGGACGCAGTGCACCTTGCATACGCCTACACTGCAGAAGCAGACCAGCAGCAGGGGACCACCTGCATGCGTTACACTGGTTAGCCTTATTCTAGTAACAAGGCACATCGCAACGGTTCGAGTTGCAGATTGTGGCGGCGTGTACCCGAGGGTGCAGGTCCGCGCTCCGCATCGCTCCGACCCTCGTGGACCATCCCCTGCACCGTGCGCGCCACATTCCCACCATTACGCCCGGTGGTGTGTCCCCACCCTCACGTGCAACGCATCGTTTGCACCATAGCGCTGTTCAGGTCAGCCATTTCATTCAACATACATCAAGGGGAGGGGGGGGGCTTGGTTGTAGTAGGAGTGCTGGGTGTCGGCTGGACTCACTGTTTGTCGTGCTTCTTCGCCCGTGCGTCATCCTCACCGTATTCCACAGCCATTCCAGCCCGAACCATTCCAGGTTTCATGGGATCCGTGCTTTCTGTTTCCTGCAGCAGCCGGCCCCCAACCGTGCTGTGCTCGTTGATCCGCGCCACGTGCGGGCTGGTCATGACGCATGCGTTTGTAGGCGCTCTCGCCTGCGTATCAGCACGCATCTTTGCAAACTTCGCATTGCGCATCCAGCGTCTGACTAGCCGTTTAACCGGGAAGTAGAAATAGTACTCCTGCGGGCGGTACACCTCACCCCGCGCCGTACGTGTCACACTGTATCTCTCCTCCTCGCACCACCCGACCGGCACTCCCGCCGCATCCCACGCGATGGGAACCCCGCATTTCTCCTGCGCTGGTTTCTTGGTCTCTGCTGGAAACATTCTGTGATACTTCGGACACACATGCACTGCGTAGTCCCACACGGTCTCGGCACCAATCAGGCGTAGCATGTGCCAGAGCGACCCCGGTAAATTGGTGTTTGCTCCTTCAAGATTTTCATGAACGTGTTGAAGTGCGCGTCTGTCCACTGCTGCCGCCGTTTCATGTCCAGCAAATACCACACAGCTTCCTGCAGCGTCACTCCGTGGGGGCTCGCCTGCCCATGCGTTAGAAGCAGATCCATATTTTTGGGACTGAGTTCGGCCGACTCTGGCGCGTCCACTGTCTCCACTTTCGCTGGCACCGGCGCGTCCACCGTCACCGCTTTCCCTACCTCCGGAGGGTCCACCGTCACCTCTTTCGCCGGCACCGGCGCGTACACCGTCACCTCTGCGTGCGATGAGCCAGCAGCAAGGCGGCCGCCTCTTCCACCTCGATTTCCATGCCCGCCTTTGCAGCTAGTTCCTACGAGTGGCCGTCCCCTCCTGGCTTAGTTTCTGTGCATATTCAGCGTGCGCTGCATGCCCCTGCGCTTGTTGCATGACGTACATAATAAACGACGATCGCTCTTAATTGGAAGATGCGCTCTAAATTGGAAGATTGTTTGAAGGTCATTGTTTTGATGTTTTTTACATTATTTTAAACATATCATGCCCAAAAAATAGGGTGGTTATAATTTTGGAAGTTTTTTTCATCGTACGAGGCGGGGTTTTCAGAATTCTTACGCGTGACTCTTAGGCATATTGAGGAGTGTTCCAAAAATCCACATATGGTATTAGATCGAGATTAAAGGTTATAAAATGGAAGTAAAAAGGGAAAAATATGTACCTGTTTATCGTATGTTTGATATTTTCATCGATTTCAGCACAATTTTGCCAAAACCCCCTCAAACCCTATGCTTTATCACACGCGTATTCACAAAGGGCGGGTAACATATGTAAAGGTTCTTGCTAATGGACCCGTCACGTGCTATGTTATAATGTAGTTTGCCATAAAACATATTTGAACAAATAAAATATCAAGCACTTGCATCTCCGTGCAGATTTCTGGAGCAAATGGCCCTCTAGCGGGGGAAACCCTAAGTGGTAACACCAATTTAGGGTGTAAGCACAACCACATGTGTACATGCATGCACATACGAACTCTTGACTGCACTTATTTACTCTTCAGAGTTCTCCAGCAGTGCTTTTAAAAGCTCAGCTTTCTCCTCACAACCTGGAATTCCGCCTTGAACACCAGATTTTGCGGTCTCATCCCAGCATGTCAACACCTCGTTCACGTCAAATGTAGACTCCATGCGAAGGGTGCGGGCACCCCGTACGAAAGCTCCAGCCTCACAGAGTTGTTCTACCGTCTCGAACGTTCTCCGTGACTGTGCTGGCAACCAGAACTGCCAGGTTATCTCCTTCCGTGAGGCATGCTGCCCCACCACCTCCACGAAATGGAGTGGGAGTGA